>JAJPUD010001554.1:329834-420056 GCA_023553655.1 Myrmecobius fasciatus | reverse complement strand
AGAATCATTCCTTCTTAATATTCTCCATTCAGTATTAGATTTTCAATTTCATGCAATTTAAAATATTCAGTGGCAGAAAATATTAATAAAACTATCCCTCTATACGAACATGAATTGGTATCAATCAATAACCCAGGGTTTTATCTATGAAAGAACAATTTGATAAGAATTGCTAAAAAAAAAATTAGAAAAGTCTAATCTAATTCAGCTCTAGAAAAAATGTATTAATTCTTGAAATTTAAAGAAAAATGGGTGAGATGTTAGTAGCTTAATGACCAGTCTCCACTGTCTGACAGTCTCCACAGTCTGCACAGGGGTGAAATGCCAACCAGAGACAAAACAGTTCTCAGAGCCTGATGCTCCAGGAGGCAACCCCTATCCATTGCAATTATTTAAACATTGATTCCATAAGTGGTTCAGACAGGATCCTGAGAAAGATCTCTCCTTCCTATTTTATGTTGCTTTAGAGGCAAAACAGAAAGGAAGGTTAAGATCCACAATTAACAGGAAAGAATGGCACAGCTGTCTGCACACTGATTCCCAGCCTGAGACCTGAAGTCTCTGCCCCAGTGGTATAATGTTCCCCAGGCCTGCAGGCCATGCACAAACCCAGCCCCATTCCCTGGCAAAAAGGCCTATAGTAACAACTCAAGACCATGTGCCTCAATTCCCCTTACCCACTTACACTGTGGTTGCTTTTATTCCAGTCTCAGCTGGCAAACCCGAATTGAGAAGCCCTGGCCTTCCACTTCCTAAAGAGTTAAGAATGTCTCACGGCAGTTAGAGCACTTTCTGCAAATGTGTTCACAGGTTTTGAGATGGACATAATGATTCTCATTGACCATAAATTTTGTGGGGGGGGGCGTTTTAAGTGGATAGTGAACAAGCAGAAAAAATGCAGTAAGGTCCTAAGCCTCCTGGAGGGAGAGAGATTCTCTCTCAAGAACAGATACTCATGGTCTATGAATAATTTACAATGGTTCAAACAGAATCTTGGCAAAGGTCTGGTTTCCTTATTTTACATGACTTTAGAGATGAAACAGAAAGAAAAGTTCATATTCATGATCAATATGAAAGAACAGAAAGCTTCATACACATCATAACTTGCCTGTAATATACTACCGAGGTTTGTACAGTGGAAGCAAGGTGATTTAAGACCAATATCTACCAGATCCCAACACACACACGCACACACACACACACACACACACACACACACATGCACAGAGGCTTAAAGGTAACAAGTCCTTAGGATATATTATTGGCTGGGCAGTGTGGGGAGACTGCAGCAAGGTTCAAGCTGTCCTTCTGACTTAGTTTCTGGTAGCTGGAGTTTAATGACCTTGTCACATAAATTCACAAAAAGGCCCATTCACATAAAGTTAAGGTCCTTCAGATCTGGCAGATATCCCAAAACTTCCTGAGTTACTATCCTCTGCTATGCAGATTTATCACAAAATTAGGAAAGATGGAGGAAGCATCTGGGAGAGATCCCACTCCTCAAACAACTCAATGTAGACTTTCCAAGAATGAACAGTATTGAGAATCCTCTTGTCAGTGTGAGCATCTAAATGCCTCTCCCTATGCTACCTTTCTTATGGACACCATACCAACTTCTATAAGATAGCTCGCTCCTGTTCAGATATCAATTTGATATAAGAAATTAGTGATCAAGTTAGTATGCCTCAAATTTTCCTTTTCTTTTCACAAGTGAATTCCATGCTAGCCAGACTAAGACCAGACCTTCTTCCACCTCTGAGGCTCCAGAGCTTGGTTTTCTTGTTCTTCTTGATGTTTCCCTCAGTGGCCCCTTATTCTATCCTTTCTTACTCTAATTCAGTTTTCCTCCTGTAGGATATAATTTTTCATGTTTTCTCTTCCAGGGCTATCTCTGAAATAAACCTTTCATTATATTTTCTAAAGTTTTTTTTAAATATATAAATAAAGGGAAATATAAATGTTTAAATAAGAAAGAAAAATAGCAGTTAAAAAACAATCCTTTAAAATATATATGAAAAGATAACTTTGGCTTTCAAGGAAAATGTAAGTAGACCTGAATAGGCTTTCTTGAATTCAGTTCACTGATAAATTCTTTTAGTTCTTATCCCCAGAATCAGTCTACATTCAGTGTTTTTGATGATAAATCAAGCTATTGATGACAGATCAACCTTTCAAACTATTAGTTCAAAGAAGATTCATGTTTAATTATTTATAATAACACATTTCTAATATAATACATGATTATTAAATAATATACTTCTTAGACAAAATACTTCCTCATTCTCTTTCAAACCCTGGAATCCCCTAAGGAAATTTCTTACTTAATCTGGTCCGAAGTTCATTACATTCAAAACTCAGCATAATATTGTAGATAGAGAACTGGACTAAGATAGTATTAAGATATCTGAGTTCAAATACTTAGGAGTTATATGGCCTTGGATAAATGACATAATTTCCTTGGGCCTCAGTTTCCTCATCTCTAAAATCAAAAGGTTATTTTTCTATTTAAAAGAAAAATCAGAAAGCATAGGGATAAATAGACCTTTCTTTACTATAGCAAATAATACTTATCTGAATCCAAAAGAAATATTACATATAGTAGAGAAAAGTTAGAATTTTTTCTAATAAAATTAGGAGCAAACCAGGGTGCCCATTATGAGAAAACTACTTAACATAGTCATAGAGATACTGTCTGTAGGAATAAGATAGAAAATTGAAATGGAAGAAAAGAGCATAGATAAAAAAACAATTTTTAAAAATCATGTAATAATTTACTTAGTAAATCCTACAGTCCACTAAAAATAAATATATTCATTGAAGTTACAGTAAATCTACATAAATCATCAGCATTTCTATATATTACCAATAAAACCCAGCAATAGCCCTAGAAAGAGATATTCCATTTAAAATTACTACAAAAGGTATAAAATATTTAGGAGTTTGTATAGTGAAACATACCTACTAACTATACTAATATTATCAAAACACCATTTGAAGACCTAAATTGTTGAAAATATCACTCATGGATATATAGTCAAAATAATTAAAATTACAATGCTACTTCAATTAATTTACTTATTCAATGCCATACCAATCAAATTTCCAAAGGATTGTTTTGTTGAGTTTGGGAAAATAATGAAATTCATGTCGAAGAACAAAAAGTCAAGAATCTCAAGGAAAATAGTGAAAAAAGTTGTAAAGAAGAGGATCTTTCAGTAGAAAATCATAAACTATCCTACAAAGCAGTAATCATTAAAATGATTTGTTATTGAAGAAAATTAGAAAGGACCATTAATGAAGAAAATGTATGTACAACATACAGATATAAATGAATACAGCAGTACAGTGTGCAATAAAGCCAAGGGCCCCAGTACTAAGAAAAGACTTCACTAGCTGACAAAAGCTGCTGGAATAAGTAGACAGTAATTTTGCAGAAATTAGACATAGATTCACATATCACACAAATTAAACTCCAATTGTATACATGACAAGCATAAAGATGCCAGCATTAGCAGATTAGATGAATAGGAAGCAATTACCTTTGAGATTTATGGATAAGGGAAGAGTTTCTGAGTAAACAAAGGACAAAAAGGATGATTTAAGATAAAATGAACAATTTTGATGACATGAAATGTAAAAGTTTTTGCAAAAATAAATCTGATATAGTTAAAATCAGAAGAGAAATGGGTAACTGAGGAAAATCTTTGGAGAAAGTTCCTCTGATCAAAGTGTCATATTCAAAATATATAAGGAATTGATTCAAATGTATAAGACCAAGAAACATTCCCCAATGCATAAATGGTTGAAGAATATGATCAAATGGTTTTCAGAAGAAGATACCCAGGCTTTCAATAACCACAGACACAAAAATTTGCAAATCATCAATACTTAGAGAAATACAAATGAAAGCAACTCAGGTTTTATCTTTTTCCTATCATACTGGCAAAGGTGACAAAAAAGAAAATGACCAAGGCTGGAAGTATCACAAGAAAACACCAATGGACTGTTGGTAGAATTGTAAATTGGTCCACCATTCTGAAAAACAGTATGGAACTATACATGGTAAGTTATTAAACTGTGTCTACTCTCTGACCCAGCTGTTTCTCCTAGTAAGCTTATTGATTAGTCATTCCCTAAAAGGTAGGTACCTCTTAGTTTCTAGTTTTTAACTTCTCTGAAAGAATTCAAGATGCTGTAGTAACACCAAATCACCATAACTCTATCATATTCACCTCCAAACAACCATAACCCAAATAAATCCTAGACCAACAGAAGCAGCAAAAGAGATTTTTAAAAGATAGAAAAGATCTATATGTTCAAAAATGTTCACAGCATTTCTCTTTTTAAAATTTTCTAATAGGATTTTATTTCTTCCCAAAATACATATAAAGAAGAGAAATACTGTGAACATTTTTGAACATATAGATCCTTTTTATCTTTTTTTTTTTTACAAGATTCTGGATTCCAAATTTCTCTCCCTTCTCCCTATCCTTTCCTATTCTAAAAATGGTAGATAATTCAATATAGGTTATGCATGTACTATCATATAGTTTCTATTAATCACAGTTGTGAAAAAACTGAGGGAAAAAACATGAAAAAGGATAAAGTGAACAAAATATGCTTTTATCTGCAGTCAGAATCCACCAGTTCTTTATTTTATTAAAGTTTCTTATTTTCAAAACATTTTCAATATTTACCCTGCAAAAACCTTGTGTTCCAAATGTTTCCCTCCCTTTCCTCCACTCCCTTCTCTAGACGGAAAATAATCCAACATATGTTAAATATGTGCCATTCTTCTATACATATTTTCACAAATATCACGCTGCACAAGAAAAACCAGATCAGAAAGGAAAAAAATGAAAAAGAAAACAAAATGCAAGGAAACAAAAACAGAGTGAAAACACTATGTTGTGATCTGCAGTTAATTCCCACAATTCTCTCTGGTTGCAGATGGCTTTCTTCATCACAAGATCATTGGGAATGGCCTGAATCATCTCATTGTTGAAGAGAGCCATGTCCACCAGAATTGATCATCATATAGTATTGTTGTTGCTGTGTATAATGATCTCCTGGTTCTGCTCATTTCACTTAGCATCAGTTCATGCAAGTCTCTCCAGGCCTCTCTGAAATCATCCTGCTGGTCGTTTCTTATAGAACAATAATATTCCATAACATTCATATACCATAATTTATTCAGCCACTCTCCAATTGATGGGCATCCATTCAGTTTCCAGTTTCTAGCCACTACAAAAAGGGCTGCCACAAACAATCTTGCACATGTGGGTCCCTTTCCCTCCTTTAAGATCTCTTTGGGATATAAGCCCAGTAGATACAGTGCTGGATATAAAGGGTAGTCACAATCCATGAGTTTTTTATCCAGATGTGTGTTGCATTTTCCTTCATGTCCTTAGTGCATGACTAAGATCATTGTATTGCTGGGAAGAACTGAGTCGTTCATAACTGATGATATTACAGGATGTTGCTGATACTGTGTACATGGAGTCTTTTTTGATGTTCCTTTGCTCATCTTTTTTGGTTTTTTTCCTTTCTTTTAAATTTGAGCTCTGCTTTCTGAGTGGAAGGGGCACTATCTTAGGCTTCTTGTGCCAGAGGCTGCAAGCCGTGGCTATTTCCCTGATGCTGTACTGCTGTTGCCCTGGATCCACGGGAGATGCTTGTCTCTGGTGCTGCTCTGAGGGTGTGTAGTCAGCTTGCTCACCTGGTTACACTGAGGCATGTGGGGAGCTCCTGATGTTGATATTTGCCTGTTCTACTGTACTGAGGCTCAGGATCTACCATTTGTTTTTGAGATGGGTCTCCCTGCTGGATTACTAGAATGCTTCCTATTCTAGACTGTGTTTCCCTTTTGCCCAAATGAGACACCTTTCTTGGCCATCATCCAAGTTTCTTGGACTGAAAGATTGTTTTACCCTTTTTGCTGCTTCTGTTGGTCTAGGATTTATTTGGGTTATGGTTGTTTGGAGGTGAATATGATAGAGTTATGGTGATTTGGTGTTACTCCAGCATCTTGAATTCTTTCAGAGAAGTTAAAAACTAGAAACTAAGAGGTACCTACCTTTTAGGGAGTGACTAATCAAATTTTGGCATATAACTGTAATGCTATATTATTGTGCCATAAGAAATAATGAAATGAACACTGAAAAGATCTCTGTATAGTGATGCAGAAGGAAGTGAGAAGACCTGGAGCTGCTAGTTAAAAGCACATCTTGGACTCAGATAACATTTTTGTGTGGGTGATGGCAAGAGCTAAGAAATTCAGAAGAGAAGTCAGATATTGGGACAGGAGTAATGGTAGAAGATACTGAAAACAGTAATGACAAGCTGTACTTAAGTGAGCTCATACTCATACCTCTATGTCACTTGCCTAAAAAGAAACCCATAGCCAAATAACACTGCCTCCCTGTGGAGAAATTCAACAAAGATTTATCAAATACTCAAGAAGACATATGAATATACAAAGTTGTTCTTATCTAAGAAGGATCCTGGTATAATAATAAAGCTCTATACTTGGAGTCAGGAAGACTTTTCTTCAAATCCCACATCAAAAAATTATTAACTGGGAAAATCATACCTCAACTTAGTTTTATATGTGCAAACTGTGGGTATTGTCCATTTAGGCTCTGGATATGTCCATATGGGTCTTATCCCTGAGGTCATTCTCTCTTTCCAGAGACCACTCTATCAAGAGTTCCTAAAACCTCTCTCAAAGACCAAAATCTCTCCTCTCCCAAACTTCCACCAATTCTAGTCCTCACTTATGTTTAGAGCATCAAGTGTTTCCTCCACTACTGAGAATTGTGGACACCAATTGTCTTATAGAAATTCCATGTAAAAATGATGAGTTGATAGCTTCTTTTAACCAACAGCTCCAGTTCTTCTCACTTCTCTCTGTATCATTATTTAGGGGTCTTTTCAGCATCCTCTGGAATTGTCCATTTTATCATTTCTTATGTGACAATAATATAACATTACAGTTATATACCAAATTTTCATTAGTCACTTCCTAAAAGGTAGGTACTCTCTTAGTTTCTAGTTTTTAACTTCTATGAAAAGAATTCAAGATGATACAGTAAGTGGCAAATCACCATAACTCTCCATATTCACCTGGAGTCGATAGCCTGTAAAGTTTCTTCCATCTCTAAATCTATGATGTGGTGAGATGACTAATGTAGGGCCAAAGGAAAGTGAAACTTCTGAGAACTTGGGAGAAATTTCCCTACAACTTCTTCACAGTCTTTTCCCTTGTAGATCTTCTTCAGGTGTGAAAGAAAAAAACTCAACCTACACCCAACCATAGCATGATTTATGGTAGACTAGTAAGGCTAAAGTATTTTACTGCTAGGCTCAGGAAAATGTAGTTTTAAAGAGATGAGGGGGCAAGAAATAACAGGAAGAACAACATGGGAGCTTTTCTTTCCACATTAGATTAATAGATTAAAAGGAAAATTGGCTTCTCTATCTTAACAGTCAAATGAAATTAATAATTGCTAGCAATCTCAGGAACTCTGGATCTTTTCTCCTCCCTCCCCTCTTAGTCTCTAACTATATCTCCTGACTAGAAAAATGATCAGCTGCTCTGGCTTATAATGGCCTCATTACCATGGTGATTTGGCTGCAGAACCAAACAAAGTATCTCCAGTTGTCCATGATTATCTTCCCCCATCTCCCAGTCACTATTGTCTCTGTCCAAAATGCTTGATTTAAAGTCAGATAAAAGAATAGAAAAGACCAAAAAAAGTAGCTAAAATTTACAAATATAATCCTTTCATCATACTACCTGACTTCTGAATTTATGCAACTAAAAATTCACTGAGACTCAAAGGGCAAGGCATAACCAGCCAGAATTATCAGGACCTGTTCTTCTAGCCTCTCCATAAATCATCCCTGTAGATGCAAAGGAAAACCAGATTTCAAAGTCATACAAAGCAAAGGGAAATTCTCCCTAGCTACAGATAGTATGAATGTAAGCATTTGGAAGATCCAGACCAGTCTTTATGGCCTATATCTAAGTTGGGCTATATCCATCTCTAGTATGATGTAATAGAGGGTTTCTGCAAATATGAGTGATACAAGTGCAATGTAGTGAAAAGAATCAAACTTTGCACATAAGCAACCAGAGCTCAGTTTCCAGATTGACCATTTAATACACATATGATGCGTGACAAGTCACAGGTGTTCTGGTATCAGTTTCTCTGTCTTGAAATGAAAGGATTAGATCATCACTTCCAAGTTCCTTTCCATCTCAAATTGCTAAGAATAGTTATGAAAGTATCCTTAAAGTATTCAGCAATCTTTTGTGACAAATATTTTCTCATTGCCCCAAAAATTCTCTTTAAGTCCTGAGAGAGGCAGCATTGCTATTTTCAGAAATACTTCCAGTGAAAGGCCTTGGTTCTGTGTAAATGGAACTTTGTGAAATGACAGACCAGGTTCTGATTGGCTGGGCAGTTGGGCTGAAAATTCTTTCTCTTCCCTGGGGTTGAGCCAGGGTCATTTAGAATTAAGAAAGACTTTTTGAGTGGAGAACCTAGATCCCAGGCTCAGGAATTAATTTGGATTCACAGACCCTGTCAAAGAGAAGAATGGAGAAATTTTGGGGAGTCGTATTAGTAATCCTATGGCCTCAAATCAAATGTGAGTTAGGGAACTTCTGGAAATGGGAACGGGAGAGATAGGACTCCATCTGACTTGGTGGAATTTCCTGATTGTTTTATGGAAAGAAATAGAAATTTTGAAAATAATGATTAAATGAATAATCTCTGATATCTGACATTTTCTTTCTTCACAGGGGTGAGGTGCCTTCAGAAGGTGGAGCAGAATCCTCAGTCCCTGAGAGTCCAGGAGGGAGACAATATCGTTATTAACTGCAGTTATACTGAAAATACTTCCAATGGCTTAC
Source organism: Myrmecobius fasciatus (assembly GCA_023553655.1). Lineage (NCBI taxonomy): Eukaryota > Metazoa > Chordata > Mammalia > Dasyuromorphia > Myrmecobiidae > Myrmecobius > Myrmecobius fasciatus. Next base: position 411,136 of record JAJPUD010001554.1, on the reverse strand, counting down.
AGTGGTTCATACAGGATTCCAGGGGAAGGATCACCTTCTTGTTTGTAATGTCTTTAGGAATGAAGGAAAAAGGAAGATTGAGAGTACTGATTGATACCAAGAATAAGCATAGTTCCTTCCACATAATCAACTCCAAAGCTGAAGACTCAGGAACCTACCTTTGTGCAGCAACTACACAGTGTTCTCCCAGGTTCTAAATGCTGTGCACAAACCCTGCACCTGAGATGATGAAACAGTTCTTGCACAGGGACCCCTCAAGAGTATATCTGTAGAGTCATTTTCCTGATTCACATTAACCAGCATTTTTATTCTAATTGTAGCTTGGGAATCTAGCATTGAAAATCTAGCAAATGTTAAATTTGCTTCTTGCTAACAATCACCCCAATTCTACTCCAGATTGTATGTAGCATCAGGGCTGCCTGAGACATATTATTGATAAGGATATGAACCCTGCTGGTCTTCATGCCAATCATAAAAGCACACTAGCCCTGCAATAGATTATTCCCTGCACTCATACTATCATAAAGATTAACACAATTTAGTAGCTTCATGTGCTTCTGTATTGATTGCTAATACTCCTTCTGTCCAAAATCCCCTTAACCTGTAGAAGAAGATATAGATTTCCAATTTCCCACCTAGCATCCTAATTACCTTTTGTTCTTAAATTTGGAGGCGGAAGATATCTCAAAAGCCATCTAGTAGCTAACCATTTCTTGGAGTACAGCTTAACAAGTTGTGGCACATGAATGTAATAGTCTATTACAGTTTAAGAAATGATAAACAAAATGAAGGTAGAGATAGCTAAAGCATAATGAAATGGTCTAAAGAGAAGTAAGCAAGGACAGGAAAGCTGTGCATACAATGACTACAGTAACATAAATTGAAAGATCAACAACAAAACAATCCATATTGAATAATGTAAAATTAGAATGAATAAGTTAGGCTCCAGGAATTTTATATGAGAAAGAACTTCCCTTTTTTCTTTGCAAAGATATGGAATTATGGCTCTGGACTATTGTATGTAATATCAAACTTTTTTGATATCCTGGTTATTTTAGGTATTTTATTTTCTTTTTATTTTGTATTATAATTTAATAATCTTCATGAGGAAGGGGAAGAAGGAAGATTTTGGAGGGAAATGTAGATAATGCAAAAACAAATGCAATTAGAAAGATGGTGGTACAATGAATAGACAGAGTACTGGCCCTGGAGTCAAGAAGACCTGAGTTTAAATATAGCTTTAGATACTTAATAGCTACTATGTGACCCTGGCCAACTCACTTAATCACAATTGCATCAAAAAAAGAGAAATAAACAAGAGTATTTGCATATTTAAAAAAATCATCTATTTAGGGGCAGTGGATAGAGCACCAGCCCTGAAGTCTGGAGGACCTGAGCTTAAATCATGGTCTCAGACACTTAACACTTCCTAGCTGTGTGACCCTGGGCAAGTCACTTAACTCCAATTGCCTCAGCAAAAAGAAAAAAAGAGAGAGAAAACATCTATTTAATTTGTATTGCCATGCTTTTTGTGTTTAGAAGAGTTTCAAATTGATGTCACCAAAATATAAAGGATCACTTTTTTATTTTAAAGAAAGGGAAATGGATGTACATTTTCCAGTACATGGAGAATTCTTAACTACACAAAAGTTAAAGATCATAAAAAATAAGAATAGATTATTTTTATTACATCAAATTGAATTTTTTTAATAATAGAGCTTCAATCTCTCTCTACTTATTGGTTCCTTCCCTTCTATCTGCAATAATAAATAGTACAATTCATATAGAATATTAAGATTTGCAAATAATTTTACAAATATTATCTCATTTCATCTTCACAATAACCCCTGGAAGGAAAGGTGCCTTTATTATTCCCATTTTACAAATGAGGAAACTGGCTCAGTGGGGGGTTAAGTGACTTTCCCAGGATCACATAACTAGTAAATATCTGAGGTAGGATTTGAATTCAGGTCTTGTGTTCTGTTTATTGCACTGCATAATTGACAAAATTTCCCTCACCAAAAAAAATGAACCTGCTCAAGTCTTTTCCTTTCAATCCCCCCAAAAAAAGTTTCCAATAATATCTTAGTCCAATTAAATGACTTATTTTCAATTTTTATCCTTTTTAATATTTCTTCTGCATTTGACTATCCTGTCCTCCTTTATAATATTTCTTCTTAAGGTTTTTTGGCTTGATTCCTCTCCTATCTTTCTAAGCATTTCTTCTGAGACTTTTTCTCTAGGTCATCATATATTCAACCCCTTAAAGCTCTTACTGAGTCCAATTCTATTCCTTCTTTATGCATCTTTTTATGACCTTATTATCTCCTTTGGATTTAAATAATACCCAATAATGCCCAAGTCTATGTCTTCCACCCTGCTAAGTTCTGCAGTACTAATTGCTTAGTGGCATTTAAAACTAGAGGTGCTGTCAGCATCTTAAATGCAACATGTCCAAATCAGAAACCAGTACTTCTTCCCAAAGCTACCATTCTGTGGAGTTTCTCTTTTTCTATTAAAAGAACCATTATCCTTCCAGTAAATTTGCAAATTTGGAGTCATCCTCACCTCCATATTCTCCTTCAAGCTATTTATCTAAATAGTTATCACATCTTGTCATTTCCACCTCCATGAGAATATTTCTTGTTTCCATTTTCTTTCCATTGAAATAATCACAGCTCAAGTTTATACCCTCATTATCTCTTACCTAGACTATTGCAATGGTCTCTTAATTGGTTACCCTTCTTCTAGGCTGCCTTTACTCTAATCCATTCTTTACATAACTGTCAAAATAATTTTCTCAAAGCACAAATTCTTACTGTCACTCCCTACTCAATAAGCGAGCATGGCTCTCAATTGACTCTGGGATCCAACACAAACTCCTCTGTTTGGTATTTAAAGCTTTTCATAACCCAACTTCAAACCTACATCTCCAACTTTATTCTCCTTCAGACAATCAGGTCAATCTGATAGTTTTGCTGTTTTCATGTAGTGCACTAATTTTATCATCTCTGTGCTTTAGCAAAGACTCCCCCTGCTCCCTAAAATCTACTGGAATCTACTCCTTTCTATCTTCTATCTCTCAGACTTTTTAGTTTTTTGAAATTTCAATCCAACAATTTGGAACTATGCCCAAAGGGCTATCAAACTCTGCATGCCCTTTGATCCAGCAATATTTCTTCTGAACCTGTATCCCAAAGAGATCGTAAAAAATGGAAAAAGACTCACATGTGCAAAATGTTTGTAGCCACTCTTTTTGTAGTGTCAAGAAACTGGAAACTGAGTGGATGCCCATCAGTTGGAGAATGGCTGAATAAGTTATGGTATGTGAATGTTATGAAATATTATTGTTCCATAAGATGATCAGCAGAATGATTTCAGAAAGGCCTGGAGAAACTTACATAAACTGACGCTAAGTGAAGTGAGTAGAATCAAGAGAACATTGTACACTGCAACAAGAAGATTATATGATAATCAATTATGACAAAAGAGATTCCTATCAGTTCCAATAGATGTAATGGAGAGAACCATCTGATGCAGAGAGAAGATTGTAGAGGCTGAGTGTGGATCACACCATAGTATTTTCACCTTTTTTGTTGTTTGCTTGCATTTTGTTTTATTTCTCATTTTTTCCTTTTTGATCTGACTTTTCTTGTGCAGAAATATTTTCACATAAATGTGGAAATATATATAGAAGAATTATACAATTAACATGTTAGAATGTTATAGACTGTCAGATTTTATCAATATATTAGTTGAATTTGCTGAACTCTTTAATTTTCTTTACATCACTGTTACAAGAGAAGTCTCATTGAGAAGGGTAGAAGGAAGTGAATAAACATGCATTAAGCATCTACTATGTGCCAGGCACTTCATTAAGCACTTTTCAAATATTGACATACATGCAACAACTCTGTGAGGTAAATGCTATTATTATCCCCATTTTATGATTGATGAAATTGAAGCAAAGATCATTTGATCATTTGCAGGCAAGGTGCCTTAGTGACACAATGGTTGGAACTTTGGGTCTGAACTTAGGAAGATTAGAATTTAAATCTGACTTAGATACTTGTTAGCTGTGTGTGACCTTGAGCATCCCAACTTTTATTTGCTTCAATTTCCTCAATTGAGGAAACCTCCCAAGGTTATTATGAGGTTCAAATTAGCACTTAGCACAGTGCCTAGCACTTAGTGGCACTACATAAAAGCTAGTTATCATCATCATCATCATCCTGTATCTGAGGCCAGATTAGAAGTCCAAACTAACTCCAAAACTAAAACTATCCACTCTGCCATCTAATTGTCTCTCTAGAGAGACATAGAGTGATGGATAGGTAGATAGATAGATAGATGGATGAATGGATAGGTATTAGATAGATAGATGATAGATAAATAGATGGATGGATGGATGGATGACAGATAGATAGAAAGAGAGATATTGAAATGAATATAATGTAAAATATAAAAACATCAATGAATCTTCTTTATTCTTGATGAGAAGGAGGAGTGGAAAAAGCATTTGAAAATCTGGAAGGAGGGGGATATTTTCAACTTTTTTGCCTGTCCCACACAAAAACCACATATCCAGTTTTGGGGCAGCAATATCACATGTGCCTGGTGCACCAGTGCCAAAACTTGTCAAACACATAGAATGTGGCTGAGTCCTGAGCTTTAGAACAGAACAAGAGATATTTCATGCAGGGAAAAGCTTCCAGCATTCTGCTCTACAGTCTGTTGACAACAATTACAACCTCCATCTGCCCAGATAGGGACAGTCTCAGAACTGGGAACTGATCTACTTCTTGGGAATTCCAGAGACTAAGAAGATGAACAGCAGTTTGTGTATATTAAAGGATTTGGGACTATTAAGCAGATAGGAAAGTAATTCCTTCTGCTCATGTGTTATATCTTAAACCTAAACCTAAGCTATTCATGATAATATTCCCCATGAGTTCTGTTCTTTTTCTCTTACACAGAATGAAGCTGGGTCCAAATAATCATTCACAGTCAACCAGCAAGATCTGTCCAAGTGGGGAAAACTATGAACCTGAACTGTGTGTATGACACCAATGCAAAATTTTTTTTTGTTCTAGAACAAACAGCTTTCTAGTGGGGAGATTATTTACTTTATTGAACTGTCATTTGAATATGAGAAATACAGATAAATATTTTGAATTATCAAAAAGAAGTCAAAATAACCAACTTAATCATTTTCTCTTCTAAGCCAAAACACAGGGATCTCTTTCTGTGATATTGTGGAAACCCACAATAAATAAGCATAAAAATAGTGATACAAAAAATTGGAGCACATGAGAGGCACTGCCCCCCACTTCAGAAGCTCAATGGTCACCCATAATTATGCCCTAGAAAGGAAGTAGGCAAATAAATGGAAAAGAGATGATGTATGTAGTTGGTGCAATGGGGGAGTCTGAAAAGGATACAATTGACAGAATTCTAAGAAACACTCTCCCACAATTGTCTCTAACCTGCAGATAAGCATGTAACAGATAAAAATGACATTTAGTAAAATCTTCAAAACAAATCAAATGTCTACAATTTGCAGGGGTTGGATCCAAATGTTTTGGTTTTCTGCAGGTACAAGGAAACAAAGTGGATTCTTCTAGCTATCACTATTTTAGTGACTGGGTATTTATCCAGGGGCACTATAATAATTCCTCTTTAGCCTTCTATTACCTACATAGATGAATTCAATAAGGAGAAACATATAGTTTTACACTTAAAGTGGTCAGATTAATCTGTCTGAAAAAGATGGACTGCAAGCCCAATATTACATGGAAATAAAAAAAAAAACAGTTGAGCTTTTTTTTTTAAAGGACTTAGCTTCCAGGAATAAGGAAAAGTGGTTCCACTATAAGATTATGTGATAATCAACTGTAATGAATTTGGCTCTTTTCAACAATGAGATGATTCAAGACAATTCCAATAGGCTTGTGATGGAAAGTGCCATTTGCAACCAGAGAGGGAACTATGGAGACTAAATGTGGATTAAAGCATAGTATTTTCACCTTTGTTGTTGCTGGGTTTTTTTGCTTTTTTCTTATGTTTTTCCCCTTTTAATCTTTCTTGTACAATATGACAAGTATAGAAATACATTTAAAAGAATTGCACATGTTTAACCTATAACAGATTGCTTGATGTCTTGGGGAGGAGGAAGAGGGGAGAGAGGGAGAAAATTTTGGAACACAAGGTTCTGCAAAGATGAATGTTGAAAACTATCTTTGCAAGTATTTGGGAAAATTAAATGCTATTTAAAATTAAAAAAAAATACTGGTACCTGATAGCAGTTTATGTTTATTCTAATTGGATAATAAGAGTTTCTTAGAATCTTTTTGTTATTCTTATTGCTATTTCTTTTCTTTATTTTATTTTTAATTTATTGAATAAAACAAGCATTTCCATAATAAAGTATAATAAAAATGATGATTTCACATAAAAAAGAAAAATGGTTCCACTATTCTCCAGCCAGACTACTACTGGGATCTTGTTAAATTCTGGCCAGTTTAAAAAGGTCATTGATAACCTGGAGAGTGTCCTCAGGAGAGCAACTAGAATGGTGAATGTCCTTCCCGGCAGATAAGAACAGATTGAAAGAATTGAATATGTTTAGTCTGGAAAAAAGATGACTCATGAGGAGAGGACACTTATAATCAGATCTTTGAAGGAGTATGTGAAAGAGCAATGACACTTGCCTATTTGGTCTCAAAAGGCAGATCCAGGAATAATTGGCAGAAGTTGAAAAGAAGACATTAAACTAGATGTCGAGAAAATTTTGTCCAAAAGTAAATTGTAGTGGTGTGTTTTCCATCATTAGGAAGTATTTGTGTGAAGGTCTTCAAGTAAGGTGTAGTTTAAACTGATGGCCATTATGATACTTTGTGGTGCTCTGATATCATCTTCTGTGGTCAAGACAGTAGAATAAGTTTCATAATCAGGTAAGCAATTATCCTCCCACCCACATTTTTATGATAATTCCTATTGTTTTGTTTTGGCTTTTTTGTGGTTTTCTTTTAACTATAGATTTTTCCTTTTAATCTATACTGCACATTCTTGACAGATTAACTTTCCTTACCATACATTCCTGGTTTTAACTAGGAGTTTTGTACCTGTGGTAAGAAGATGAAAGTGCCCTTATTTGAAGTTGGGAAAAAAGACAGAAGCATCAGTTGGTCAAAATTACACTTAAGTCAACAACTTATGCAATATATCACAATAAACTCATGATGAATATTAATGGTCATATCATAAAACATAATGTACAACAATTGGGGAATGGATCAATAAAGTGTAATATGTATTTGTGAGGGAATAGTATTGTTCAATGAGAAATGATGAGCAGGATACTCTCAGGGAAAAAAAATCTTGAAAAGTCCTCCATGAACTCAAGTAAAGTGAAATGTACTGTATACAAAGTAATAGCAATTTTCTGGGATGACCAGCTGTAAATGACTTTCCTATTCTCAGCAGTGCAATAATCCATAACTACTCTGAAGGACTTATGATGAAAAATCCTATTCATATCCAGAGAAGGAATTTATTGTGTCTGAATACATATTGAAGCATTCTCTCTCTCTCTCTCTCTCTCTCTCTCTCTCTCTCTCTCTCTCTCTGTCTCTCTCTCTGTCTCTGTCTCTGTCTCTCTCTGTTAAACTTTATTTATCTTGAGGGTTTTTATTTTCATTAGGGTGAGAGATCTATGTTTTCTTTCACAACATAACTTTTATGGAAATGTTTTGCATAACTTCATATGTGGTTTCTTAATTATGGGTGGAGATAAGGGACCTTATGTAACCTAGAACTCAATTTTTTTAAAAAAAATGTAAAAAAAAGGTGGGGGGCAGCAAGGTGGCACAGTGGATAGAGAATCAGCCCTGAAGTCAGGAGGACCTGAGTTCAAATTTGGTCTCGGACACTTAACATTTCCTAACTGTGTGACCATGGGCAAGGTACTTACCCCCAATTGCCTCAGCCAAAAAAAAATGTTAAAAAATTGTTTTAAATGTAACTTGGGAAAATATTAAATAAATAAATGAAACATATAGAAAAGAGCCAATTAGGTACTATTTACAATCATGGCTAGGAAAAGAATTCTAAAAACTAAACAGGAAAGAATACAAAATAGATAATCTAAGTTCAAAAAAATTGAATAGCTTTTGCACAAATAACATTGATGAATCCAAAATAAAAAAGAAAATCAGTCAGAAAATATTTTTGCATTAATAAGGATCTGAAGTTGAAGGTTCATAGAGAACTAATACAAATACATAAGAGCAAAAATAATTCCTCTGAATTTACAAATCTAATTGTCTTTTTTCAGTCCTCATTCTCAGTCTATCTGCTCACTCAACACTATTGACAAGACTCTCCTTCTAGATATCCTAGCTTTTCTGAATTTTCATAACAGTTTTCTCCTGCCTTTTCTATCCTCCTTTGCTGGCTTAATAAACATGTCACCCTCCTCTCCTAAACAAAAGTGGTCTCTAAGCTTCTATTAATCATTTTTTTCCAGTCATTCAGTTCATAAGTACTAAGTGCCTACTATGTGCTAGGCATTGTGCTAATCTCTGAGGAGACAAAAAAAGACAAAAGACAGTCCTATGACATATGTTGCCCTATTGGCAACAACTTGGATATGGGAGATTTTGAGAATGACTTCTAGGTTGCAAACCTAAGTGACTGGGAGAATGGTATTGCCTTCCACAGAAATAGAAAGTGAGGTAGGTTTAGAAGGAAAGATAATAAGTTCTGTTTTGGACATATTGAGTTTCAGACATCTACTGGACATCCAATTCAAATTGCCTAAAAGGCAGTTGGAGATGTAAGATTGGAGATCAGAAGAGAGGGTGGGGCAGGATAGGTAGATTTACTATCTCTTATCTCAGAACTTCATCAGTTGCAGTGGGTTTAATTATCATCTCCACACTGATGGCACAGATATTTATATTTCCAGACCTAATTTCTGAGCTTTAATAAATAATAATCAATTGCCTTTTTTACATGTCAAATTAGATATCCCAGACACATCTCAAAAATTTCTGTCAAAGGTAGCAACATCTTTTCAGACTCCCAGATTGATGATTCCAGCTTTATCCTGGATTCCTCATTTTATCTCACCCCACAACTCCAATTAATTTGCCAAATTTTGCAGTTTTCATCTCTACAACATCTGTTGCATCTACTCCCTTCTCTTTTCTTCCACAGCTACCACCTTAATTCAGACCCTCATTTATTAATTAATTTTTAATTTCAATGATTAGATTTTAAAGCTCTTCATAAGTTAGGCCCAGCCTTTCTTTCCAGTCTCATTAAACAGTACTCTCCCTCCTGAGCTCTATGATCCATACTGGCTTTTTCTCTGTTCCTTAAACATGTTATTTTATCTCTCATCTCCATGCCTATACATTGATTTCCTGCATGCAAGGAATGCACTTCTTTCTCACCTCATAGAATCCCTCTCTTCCTTCAAGATCTAACCTGAACACCATTTTCTACATGAAGGTTTTTTGGGGGGTCACCAAGCCACTTTTTACTTACTACTTTAGATTAACTTGTATTTGTTCTCTTTATATTTAATCTGCATATGCTTATTTGTGTGCTTGTTGTCTTCTCCATTAGGATGTAAGCACCATATGAGCAAGGATTATTACATTTCTTGTACATGTATCCCCAGTATCTATCTGTGTCTGACACATGGCAGGCAGGGATTTAATAAATGTTTATTTATTTTGCTTGATTTCTGAATGAATGTGTTCAAGTGATATGAAAAAAACAGTTCTTAAAAGAATTGCAAATTATTTACAGCTATATGAAAAAAAAAATCAATTGAAATCACTAATTCCAAAATACAAATTAAAATACTTTGATGTTTTTATTACACATTTAGAAGACTAGAAAAGATGACAAAATACGTCAATAGTCATTGTTGGAGCTGTTGCAGAAAGACAAACGCACTAATATATTGTTCATGGATCTGTGAGTCTGTTCAGTCATTTGAGAAAGCAATTTGGAATTATGCTAAAAAGTGACTAAAATTTCCATAACATTATAATAATAACTAACATTTACATAACACTTATTATATGCCAGGTACTGTGCTAATTATAAAGTACTTTACATTTTTTCCTAAAAATAATCCTGGGAGATAGTCTATTATTAACTCCATTTTACAGATGAGGAAACTGAGGCAAAAAAATGAAAAAAAAAGTTGCCCAAGCACAACTGTAAAGTGTCAGAGCCCAGATATGAATTCAGGTCTGCTTCTTTCCAGACTTAGCTTTCTATCCACTATGCCATAGAGCAGCTCCTGTTTACCCAAATATTACTAGGAATCTACCCCAGGGAGATCAATGATTAAAAAAACTCATATGCAGCAAAATATTAGTAGCAGCACTATTCCATTAAATGTGTTTATACATGTGTGTATGTGTGTATTCAGTGTCCTAAAAATATCTCAGACAAGGTTTAGAGAGTTAATTGCTAAATGTTCAGTGTAAGTATTCACAATTTGGCAAATGCTATAAATAGAAGCTTGATTGATTGTTTTGTTAATTATTTAGATTTTTAAAATGATGGAGAAAGCATTAATACAAATTAAACTTTAAAGCATGCTTGCTTTTTTGTGGAGAACTAGTTGTCAAATATTTTCCAGCATATTCCTGCATGTGTGCATATATTGCAGATATATGTGCCCATATATGTGTGTGTATGTATATATATGTATATACATATATACATATATATATACACAAATATATTTTGTCTCTAAGGTTTTTAGAAGAGGCACGTATATATATATACATAAATACAAATGTATATGCATACATACACACATATATATACATATATACATATATGTATATATATATATATATATCGAAGTATTAGGGTGTGACTGTATATCAGTTGTTTAAAAGACCATCTGGGATCTTGTCTCAGTATGCTGGAGATGCAGGCCTCTTTTGAATTGAGACTATTCATATACAAGGATCCCAAGGGTGTTTGACAGATGGATTAAGAGGATTTTCTTCCTCTTAAAGAGGCAAGAAAAGCTCCTAGTTTGTTTGGGTATTTGCTGAAAACATGTTCACAGTTTTGGAGATGACCACACAATGCTCCATTGACCATCATCTGTATCTTTTCTTTCTGAGCAATGAATGAGAGAAGCCAAGTCTCTAGGAACTATGCTTTCTGGAGGCTGAGGACTCTGTTGTGAAATACATATATTCATTGCCAGTGAATAATTTACAATGGTTCAAACAGAATCTTGGGGAACATCTGGTTTCCATCTTTTACCAGACTTCAGAGCTGAAGAAGAAAGCTAGGATCAATATGAGAGAACTTCACAGCCTTGTATTTATGAGAATCTGTCTATCAAAAGTCTAAGTCACTCACCTGCAGCCTGGGTGCAAACTCTGAACAGTTGCTCATGGAAACACCAAGCCCATTTCCCCCATCTCCTTTTGTTCTGGTTCATAGGATAGCATTTCTATCCCTGTTCCCACTCAAAATTGGGACTGGGTGTTGGGCTGTAGCTTTCACCCTTCTCAAGATGCCCAGTTGTAGATCAAGGAAGAGTTAAGAAAGTCTCAAGAAACACCAGGGAGAGACCCCACTGCTTAATGATTCAATCAGACTTTCTGAGTGGACAGGTTTGGGAAGAATGATATCCCATTGGAGACCATGTGTCAGTGTTAAACTCTCTGAAGACATTTCTCAGCCAAGAGATGTCAGCCCAGATTACTCTTTGTTATTCACTGCAATGACCCTTTATTCTGACCTTGATAACTTTCATTCTACTGTCCTACAGAAAAGAATGCAAGCTTCCAACTCCTCTCCTATCCAGCTTTCTCTGAAAGAAATACTTTCTTAGGCTTTTTAAGGGTTTTAATTGCCTCCCTTTTCATTCTTTTGGAGGGGAAGACTAGGCCATCTTTTGCCTCAATTCTTACCTATCTTTTATTACTGAATGGTGTTGCCTCTGATAAACTGAGACCAGAGAAAGAACTTAGCTTAAAAAAGTCAAGGTCTTCCACTGCATTGAGGTCCTTACTATTTAATCTGATCTATGTCTTGCCAGTGGATCCAATGATTCTAGGAGGAGAGAGTGGAGCTGATGACTTTGCACAACTTTAATTCACTTGCAAGTCAAAACATCACCCTTCTGATGTCATTGAACCTCTTTGAGAATGAACAAATAACAGCAAATAACTACTAAATAATTTATATTTAAAATATTATATTTATAAAATATATTTAAATAACTATAATCAAAATAGGATTGGGGAATAAGTCTTGTACAAGCTGCCACTTCCCATAGCTTCCCTTGTACTCTAGTCCAGAAGTAGTGTTACAATCAGTATTCTTTTAGAGGGAAAAAAGAATCCTTATGAAAAATGGGTATGCTCCCAAGGAGGACACCCCAAATACAGAATCAGGAACAAGCTATATACAGTTAGTTAGGTTTCTTATTTCTCCCTTCAAGATTCAGATTGATTGGATTTACTGTCAGAATTAGTTACAGTTGGTCAGATTTACAATCAGAATTATAATTAGATTGATTTTACAGTCAGATTGGTTGGCTTTACAATATGAATTGTAATTAGGTCAGATTTACAATCAGAGCTGCAATTACTCAATTTACAATTCTTTTTATTTACCCATTCCATACATCAAAAGGCTTATGTCCTGTCAATGTACTTAGCTGTTTTGGGACCATTTAAGCCTGAATCCTTTTGTCAGCAATTTTATTGTTTAGCCATTTTCTTGATATACAATAATTGGTTAGAGATACAAGATACTTCACCTCTCCCTTCATCCTGTTTTGATATCTGTGGAAGCCTAACTTTTCTTACTCCTCATATAACAAAGAGAAAGGTAACAAGTCAAGTCAAAAACACTTATTAAGCTTTTATTCAATACTGTTTTAAACTCTGGGGATACAAAGTAAAAAAAAAGTTGATTTCTTTGAATAATTAATAGTCTAATGGAGGAGACAATATGCAACCATTATATACCCCCCAAAAAAACTTACATAGGGAAAACTGGAGGTAATCCCAGAGGGAAGGCATTAGCATTAAGCAGGACCAGGAGAGGATTTTGAAGAATGTGAGATATTATCTAATACTTGCTGGAAGTCAGAGACCCGGGAGACAGAAATGAGGAGGGAGGAAATTTCCAAGCTTGAGAAACATCCAGTAAAAATGCATACAAATATAGATCACATTCCTTTTACAGAGGAGGAAGCTGGAAATATCTACACAGGGGAAGAGCTGAGAAGAATGGTACTAGGCTATTCTAAGGTCACTTAAGTAGTTAATCTATTGCCAAGTCTTCTTGATTCTGTCTTCAAATTATCTCTCATAAAGAATCCCTTCTATCTACTCAGTGTTGCCATTCTGGAGCAAACCCTCATTGCCTCATACCTGAGAATCTGTGATTACCTTCTTGTTAGTCTCCCTGCTTCAAGTCTTTCCCTCCTCCAATCCATCTATCCTCAATGTCCCAACTCTATGCCTTTTGACTGATTAGATTCCTCTTGACTGTAATGGCCTCTCTTCTCCACCCTGCCTTCTGACTTCTTGGCTTCCTCCAAGACTAAGTTCAATTCTTCTTTCATCAGGATTCATTTCCCAGTTCTCCTCCCATTCTGTCCTCCTCATTCCTCATTGCCATCTACTCTGTATGTATTTTGTATTTTCAGAGCTGTTTGGCATATTGTCTTTCTCATTAAAATGGGGAGCTCCTTTAGGGACATACTATATTTTTGCCTTTCTTTGTATCACCAGTACCTGGCATATTGCCATCCCAATTAAATTACCAAAAACAAAAACTAGTCAACAAAAAACTATTTTACTGAATTAGAAAAAGAAATAACAAGATTTATATGGAAGAACAAAAAGTCAAGAATATCAAAGGAACTAATAATTTAAAATGTAAAGGAAGTTTAGATGTGCATGGTAAGAACTGAATGTGTGCTGACAACTGATAAAGTAATTTTGTTTGGTTGATACAGTGTCCTCTGGCGTTAGTTGTTGGTATTATACCTTGAAGACATCCCTTGAGGTCTACTGAAAGAAGTAACTACTAGAATTCCATCCCATAATTTACCATAGTAAGGACATTGTCTTCTCTCTTGAAGCCAGCAGTTTCTTCCAAGAAAAAGAGAAAGGATTTAATATGAGATAGAATGAAGACAAGAAGATTGGAGGGAAAAAAAGAGATAAAGTTGAGTTTTGGGAAAGAGACTTCAAGAGTGACCATATTCAGATAGATGAAACAGATAGCGGTTTCCAATTCTTAATAAAAGCGAGAAATCTGTGCTTTACTCCATTTAATATCAGATAAAGCATGTACAGTGGATCAGAAAGTTCACAACCATGTATAAAGGGAATTTCTTTCCAAAAACAATTTTCTGTTGCCTACAGGGGAACAAAATTATAGAGTACTGTACCCAATGAAGAAAAGGTTATAATGTCCCTGGCCATGAGAAACATATTCTCTTTTACTAGACACTAAAATGCGAAGATGGAGTGAAAACGTGACTCTGCATCTCCTCTGATCTTCTCTCAAATCAACAATAAAATAAGCCTCTGAACTGATCTTCAAGTCAACAAACTCAGAAATACTTGGATACTGCTTGCTGATACCTCTGAAGAACTTCACATCAGGTTTGTCTAACTCGGACAGAGGGATAAAGAGTGGTGTAGGCAGGAAGTGAGGGTAGGACTCAGCTCAGCTCATTGTGGCAAAAACTCCAAACTCCAAACTCCAAACACCTGGAGTTTATCTGAGGCACTCAGGACACTTTCCCCAGATTGGGGGCAGGTGTTCTGGCAGACTTGCCTTGCTTAAGGAGTAATTCGGACTTAGTCCTAGCCCCCACCAGCCCAGCACCTTAAATTAATTCGCCAAATTGCCCCAGGGCAAAGAGCTTTAGCTGCCTTTTTCCAAACCTTAAAGAGATATACACGTTGTCTAAAAAAAAATGAAGAAGCAAAAGAGAGCTCTCACCATAGACAGCTTTTATCGAGACAGAGAAGGGCAGACCCCAGATCCTGAGGTTCTTTTAGACACTAAAATGCACAGAATCTATTAGAGTCAGGAACACAAGTCATCCACCCCAGGTTCCCACAGGCCTTCTTTCATATGTGAAGCCAAGTTTTTAGAGTATTAGACCGAAATTTTCTACAAGGCAAAGTCACCTAAATCCACTGCTGAAAAAAAAAATTGATTTAACCCTTCTGTGTAAAAGCATTAAACTCCAACCACTACCTATTCCACATTTTCTCTAAGGTCTTTGGTTATAGAGGGCAAAAATCCTCACCTTATACATAATTCAGCAAAGAACAAAAGAGTTAGAAAAAGCATTCTTCATCTTAGCATCATGGGTTGGGAGAAGGAAGTGGTGTAAGCAGAGAAGACAGGAATTTACTTTTACAGTTCATTGGCCTAATGGGATTCACAATAGTTAGAAATTTAGATAATTCTGGATTTTTTCTCCTTGCCAACTTTCAATTTTTATCTCTGCTCCAAGCTCCAAGAAACATCTCCAGTTGCAATGACTTCAGGCTGCCTCGTTGTCATGATACTCAGGTTTCATAATAGAACTTGTTCTGATTTCTACACCTCTTTATCAAGTCTATCATCCCTAACCATTTTTTTCTGTATGTGTGTGTCTGTCTGTTTCTGTGTGTCTCTGTCTCTGCTCTGTCTCTGTCTCTCTGTCCTTCTTTCTGTCTCTGTCTCTGTCTTTCTGTCTATTTCTCTCTTTCTCAATCATTCTTTTTCTCTCTTTTTTCAATTCCTTCTTTCCTTTCCTCCTTCCCCCCTCTCTCTCTTCCAAATCTTGACTGAAGGAAAATAAGGGAGGAAACAAAAAAGAGGCCACTTCAATGTAGAGTATTTTTCTAATTTTGCATGATTTTCACATCTAGGTAGCATAGTGGATAGAGAGTGGCATTGGAATCAAGAAAACTCAAATTCAAATACTGCCTTAGTTAATTATTAACAGAGTGATCCTGAGCAAATCATTTAACCTCTATTTTTTTGTTGTTTTCATACTTTGGAGTAGGAATGATAATAACACTTACTCCACAGGATTGCTGTGGAGATGAAATGAGCTAATTTATGTAAAGTGCTTTACAAATCTTAAACTCTATATAAATGCTACTCAGGATGATAATGAAGATAATGATGATAATGCCCTATTACAAATATTTACTGAGGATTCAGATGAGAGAAGAGGTAACCTCCTTCCTATGTCAAAATAATCAGAAAATACTTTACAGTCTTTCCATGAATATAATCGCCAGGGGCCCAAGAGGAATCAATAATTCAAAAACATAAAAGGATAAGGATGTTCTCTCCTAGCTATAGCAAAAATGCAAGCATTTGGAAAGCAAAGACAAGTCTGTATGGCTTCTACCACATCTAAAAGATCTCAATAAGTATGTAGTGATACAAGTGTGATGTGGTAGAAAGAGCATAGAATTTGGTGTCAAAGAGTTCTCTGCTTAGTTTCCAGTTCTCCTATTTTCTACTTGTGTGTAATATTGACTATGTCACTAAACTTCTTGATTCCCTCATTTGTAAAATGAATAGTTTAGACAAGATCCTCAAAATCCTTTCCAACTCTGAATTCTAAGAACAATCATAAAAGAACTTCTTTCCCAAAGAATTCAGGAGTTTCTTTTGGGGAAACAGTTTCTCTTCATCCCAAAAATTTTTATGTGGTTGGACATAAAAGATAGAGGACAGAAGAGAAAGGGAACAAGGTGAAAGAAGGAGGAAGGCAGAGGAGTTCTGTCATTGCCAGAAAAGGATTCAGTCAAGAATGCATTCTTCTATGATTGGGACTAAGTGCAATGTATGAGATAACAGACAAGATTCTGATTGGCTGAATAGTCAGACTGAGAATCCCCACTGTTCCCTGGGGCAGAAGAATAAGAAACATTTAGCTTTGGAAGTTCTTCCTTTGACTACATAGAAAACTCATATTCCAGACCCCAGTACTGCATATTCCCAGACCTTGGAAAGAAGAATGGAAAAACTCATGGGAACTTCATTACTGATATTCTGTCTTCTGCTGGGCTGTGAGTTGAGATATTTTGGGAAATGGGAATAGGGGACATTCTGCAGAGATCCAGTGGGGAAAGGTTACATAGAACTTTGTGTTTATGTTATGAAAAGAAAAAGGAAGCTTAGAACATGTTGACTTAATGACCAGTCAGCATCTTGAGTCTAACATTGCTTTTCTGCACAGGGGTGAGCTGCCTCCAGAAGGTGGAACAGACTCCTCAGTTCTTGACAATCCAGGAGAGAGAAAGTATCACTATCAACTGCAGTTTCACAGAAAACTCCCAAGGCCTGCAGTGGTTCAGGCAAGATGCTGGGAAAGGCCTCATCTCCCTATTTTACTTGGCTTCAGGGATGAAAGAGGAAGGCAGATTGAAATCCAGGTTCAACTTAAAGGAACGCCACAGTTCTCTGCACATCATAGCTTCCCAGTCTGGAGACTCAGCCACCTACCACTGCGGGGTGAGAGCACAGTGATTTCCAGACACCTGCATCCTGTGCACAAACCCTGTATCTGAGGCTCCAGGGGAGCCCACCAAGTCACCTCAAAAGTCTTTGTATAGTGTCAACTTTCCTAATTTACATTAATCAGCATGTTATTTCAGTTCCAGCTTAGGGTTCAGCACTGGACATGTGCTTCTTGCTTTCAGTTTTAACATACCCAAGCCCAGTTCCAGATGGTAAACACAACTAGGGCCACCTGAAAGTGGTTATATTTTGACTTCTCAGTCTAAGTTCATAGGAGACCCAGCACCGAAGAGGGTATTTGTGCCTGGCTGACCTTAATATCAGTCTTGAAGAAACAATTCAGTACTGGGACAGCTCCCTGTTTTTTTTTTTTTCTTTCACAATTGCCCATATGGTTTGTCTTTCTCATTCCTCTTGGTATTTATTGCTAACTCTCCTAATATAAGGTTGTTCTAATCCAATGATGATGGAAAAGGTTTGGGCTTTTTTTCTTAAGACTGTAGGTCCATAGATCTGAAGCCTGGAAGGAACTCAGAGACCATCTAATTCAACCCTTTCATTTTAGAAATGAGAAAATTGAGCTACAGGAAGGTTAGCTAATTTGTTCAAGGTTTCATTGGTCAGAGGCAGAACTTGAACCCATGAAAACAAACTCCAGAATTACTGCTATTTCTTTCTCTAGCAAGAAATCTCTTCAGTTTTTAAGGATTATAAAAATATAGATTTGAAGTTAGAAGAAGGGTACTAATTCAACCCCCTTGTTGTTGTTATCATTGTGTCATTTTAATCATATCTAATTCTCCCATTTGGACTTTTTTTGGCAAAAATGCTGGTTTTCCATTCCTTCTTTAGCTCATTTTATAGATAAAGATACTGAGGCAAACAAGATTAAGTGATTTATTCAATGTCACACAGCTAGAAAGTGTCTAAAGCTGGATTTGAACTCATGAACATGAGTTTTTCTGATTTTAAGCTTACTGCTCTATCCACTAGCTGCCCTAGTTTTACTGAGGAAGAACATGGGGGAAAATCTTTGTGTTGAATGTATTTAATATTCAATATATATGGCAATAAAATTTATAAGAAAAAGTTATTCTTTTTATAAATAAGTAGTCAGGATATGAATAAATATTTCTCAAAAGTATTGAAAATTATAAATATACATTAAGGAGTACTCTCAGAAGTTTCACACACATTCAACAGTTCAGTAAAGTGTTGGAAAGGAATAGTCAGGGTTGGAAAAAATGTGGAAAGATAGGCATATTGATGCATTCTTGGGGGAAACTGTAAATTGGCACATTGATTCTGCAAATCAATCTGGAATTATTCAAATAAAGTAATTAAAATGTCCATACCATTTGATCTAGAGATTCTACTGGGAAGAGATTTAACATTCATACAGCACCTACCATGTACCAGGCATTGTACTGAGTACTTTTCTAAATATTATTTCATTTGATCCTCATACTAACATTGGTAGTTCGGTGGATATTATTATCCCTGTTTTGCAATTGGATTTTCAATTGTTTACAATAAATCCCTGTTTACTGAGGCAATTGGAAGTTAAATAACTTTTCTGGAGTAACAAAACTAGTAAATGTTTGAAACTAGATTGAAACTCAGGTCTTCATGATTTGAAGCCCAGCACTCTATCCACTATGCCACCAGCTACTAATATATATCCTACAGAAATCAATGACATAAGAAAGTCCATGTATAATACTGTAATATTTAAGATAGTTCTTTTTGTGGTAGCAAAGAACTGAAAACAAAGCAGATATTCATAGATTAGGGAATGACTAAATAAATTATGGTAAATAAATATAATGAAATATTACTGTTCTGTAAGTGATGAACATGAGGAATACTGAGAAATATGAAAAGAATCACTTGAACTAATGCAAAACAAAATAGGAAGAATCAAGAAAACATTATGTGCAATGGCTACAGCAACATGAATAGAACAAATGGTGAGAACAAAATAATCAGAAATTATTTTGATGGAATTTAAATAGAGCTTGACCATGAAGAAGAGCCATAAGGAGACATGTCCCTTTACCATCTTGAAGAAGTAAAGAATCATGAATATAAGGTACTGCATTTAATGTCAAACTTTAAAAAAACACTTTTTTTTGTTAAACAGAGCTCTATTCTTTCATTTCTTTATACTTTATCATAAAGGATAACTCTCTGGAAGAGGTTTGAGAAGAGAACTACAATATCATAAGAAACATAAAGAACATAAAATGTATTAATAAAAGTTATTTTAGATAAAAGATTTCTGCAACTTTTCTACTGGTGGAAGGAATTCCACGAGTTCCCTTCAGTGGAAGGGGACTTGGATCTCATTAGTTTTCAAAGTAAACTGAAAGCATCCCAGGAATTATTAACATCACTTTTACAAACTTATCTTTATAAGATTTAGGATGTCTTTAGGATTCAGCTCACATATAGAACTAAATTGAAGACAATGTGCTAGAATGGAATCTTCTTGAGGGCAGGGACATGCTTTTTCTATGTTCACTACTCAGATCTGGAATGTCACATTTGCTATGTGGGATTGCTCAAATATTTCAATGATATATGTTGTTGTTTGTCCTTCATTCTCAAAGAAGACCATGACATCCAGGGAAATGATGCTATGACATGCAAGTGAATTGGATTTAAATGAAGGAAGGCTGTGCAAGATCACCTGCCTCATTTTCCCCTCCAGAGCCATGTGAGTCCCAGTGGCCAGATATAGATCAGGAGGATTGGAAATGGTCCTGGATGCAGTGGGAGACCTTGGTCTTTTTAAGCTCAGGTCTTCCACAGGTGTCAGTTTGACTGAAGCCACATCCATTCAGTGATTAAGGCTCAGTTGCAATTGAGGCAAAGAATCAATTCTTTCACCTGGTCAAAAAAAAAAGCTAAATGAATAAATCTGGGAGAGGGAGATTCTTAGGGTTTCTGGCCAAAGCAGAAATTATTACTATTTACATTAAATTTGAGATGATCTGGACCCAAACAATGACCAAATGGGGCTTGGCCTGGGACCTATTGGTGGCCAATGAGAATCAATGCTGATAGTAAGGATTTGTCTGTTGCCAAGATCTTCAGGAATCTGCCATGGTGAAAACTCCCTTGCTGTCCCACTATGATTTTGTATGACCTAAAGGGGGCAGCAGCACCATGAGCAACAATACCCTCCAAGAGCTTGTGTACATATATGAAGAAGGATGCTTGTGCTGGAGAAGGTTCTGATTGGTTGGACAACTTACTTCCTGAACCAAAACAAGAAGCATTTAGAACAGAGGAGACTTCTTCAGAACAGATCAGATCTGTGTCACAAACCCCAAAAGTGAATTATGGCTGCTTCTGAAAAACAAAAGATGGAAAAGTCCCTGGGTGCCTTATTCCTGATCTTGTATCTTCACCTTGGCTGTGAGTGAAAGATTTCCTGGAGATGGGAGCAGGGTGACCCAGATGATATGGGTCCAACAAGCTGAACAACAAAGAAAAGGGTTCAGTTTGGTTCACAGGAGATTTCTTAAATTTATTCATTCCTAGAATTTAAAGGAAAATTGGGGAAATGCCTCAATTACCAGTCTCTAGTGTCTGACATTGTCTTTTTGTACAGGGGTGAGATGCCAACAGAAGGTGGAACAGAGTCCCAGGAACCTGAGGGTGCAGGAGAGAGAGAATGCAGCTCTCAACTGCAATTACTCAAACAGTGCTTCCACAAACTTGCAGTGGTTCAAGCAGGATCCTGGGAAAGGCCTCTTCTTCCTATTTTACATCACCTCAGAGGAGAAGCAGAAAGGAAGATTAAGATCCACAATTGACAGGAAAGAGCGTCACAGTTCCTTGTACATCTCTGATGCTCAGCCTGGAGACTCAGGCACCTACCTCTGTGCTGTTGAGCCACAGTGATTGCCAGGCACCTGCAGCATGTGTAGAAACCTTGCTACTAGGGCTCCAGTCATGTTCCCCATCAAAGAGGCTAGGATGACACCTCAAGACCATTCCCACAAAACTGGGACACTGATACATTGTTGGTGGAACTGTGAACGGATCCAACTATTCTGGAGAGCAATTTGGAACTATGCTCAAAAAGTTACCAAACTGTGCATACCTTTTGACCCAGCAGTGTTTCTACTGGGCTATATCCCAAAGAGATTTTTAAAGGAGGGAAAGGGACCCACATGTGCAAAAATGTTTGTGGCAGCCCTTTTTATAGTGGCTAGAAACTGGAAACTGAATGGATGTCCATCAATTGGAGAATGGCTGAATAAATTATGGTATATGAATATTATGGAATATTATCATTCTGTAAGAAATGACCAGCAGGATGATTTCAGAGAGGCCTGGAGAGACTTGCATGAACTGATGCTGAGTGAAACGAGCAGAACCAAGAGATAATTATACACAGCATCAAGAATATATGATGATCAATTCTTATGGACATGGTTCTCTTCAACAATGAGGTGACTCAAACCAGTTCCTATTGTTCAGCGATGAAGATAGTCATACATCCAGAGAGAGGCCTGTGGGAACTGAGTGTAGACCACAGCATAGCATTTTTTTTTTGCTTTTTGCTGAGGCAATTGGGGTTAAGTGACTTGCCCAGGGTCACACAACTAGGAAGTGTCTGAGACCAGATTTGAACTCAGGTCCTCCTGACTTCAGGGCTGGTGCTCTAACCACTGCACCACCTAGCTGCCCCCATAGCATAGCATTTTAATACTTTCTGTGAATGTTTGCTTGCATTTTGTTTTCCTTCTTTGGTTGTTTTTTTTTTTCTCTTTCTAGATCTGATTTTTTTGTGCAACAAGATAACTGTATAGATATGCATATGCATATTGGATTTATCATATATTTTAACATATTTAACATGTATTAGACTACTTGCCATCTAGGGGAGGGAGTAGGGGAAAGGAGGGAAAAATTTGGAATAGAAAATTTTGCAAAGGTCAATGTAGAAAAATTACTCATATGTTCTGTAAATAAAAAGCTTTAATAAAAGTAAAAAAAAGACTATTCCCACAGGTTTCTCTTGCTTGTTCACCCTGAGCTCATTTCTATTCTAATACACAAACTTTAATCTCTCTATATGAAAAAACATGAAGTCTTCCTCTTGGTGCTAACAACCATCAATCCTTTATTCTTCTCTGGTCCCTCTGAATCAGTTCTCCTGTTAATAAAGATATAGATTTCTTGTTTTCCCACTTCCCCTTCCCTGACATCTTTCAAATTAGCCCTTCAATAATTTTCTAAGAGTATTTTGAATAACTAGGGAAAGTGTGAATAAATTATAATAAATCGCAAAAGTAATATTTTACAAAAATAAACCTTCCAACTTATTTGGATGCATCATTCTAGACTCTGAAGCTAGGTCTTGAAGCCTTGACTTCTGATTCCTTTTTTCTCATAGTTAATTAAGCCAGATTCTGTCTTCTTTTCTCTACCTATCAATATACACATTCCCCACAACAAATGAACTAACTTCCAATTTTCTGGAAGAGATTGAAGGCATGGATATGAGCTTCCTCAACAACCTTATTATATCCCTCTTAGTATTAGACCCTGCCTCTAAATACAAGCAAAAATAAAAAATAATCCCTCTACTCAAAAACTATACATTCCAGTGATAGAAGGCAACACATAAAAGGGAGTTAAAAAGTTTAAATCTTAAATTTTATCATTTTTATTTCTATATATCTTCAGTTAAATGGCAAGGGGCATCTGGATAGTGCAGTAGATAGAGTCAGGAAGACCTAAATTCAAATACAGCTTCAGACATGTAGCTGTATGACTCTGAAAAATCACTTAGCCTCTGTTTGCCTCCGTTTTCTCATCTGTGACATGGGGATAATAATAGCACTTATCTCACAGAGTTTTGTGAGGATCTAACAGATGATATTTATAAAACCCTTAGCACAGTATTTAGCATATAGTAAGTGCTGGATAAACTTTATTTATTTATTATTATTACATATTACATCTTCCTTCATAGAATATATCTGAGAACTGAAACTATGTAATTGTTTATCTTTTTATCCCTGAGCATCTAGCATTTTGCCTGACACATAGTTATAATTTAATAAATGATAAATAAATTAAATGAAAATCAGAGATTCTTAACTTGGAAATGTTAGACCCCTAAGGGAGTCTAAGCCAGTGTTCAAAGCCTGATATGAAATAAGTCTGGAAGAGAGCCAGAGGCATATTGTTTAAATGCTGATCTTCCAGACTGAAACACATACATTTTTTACTATAAGCAATGTGGAGCTGTCAATGGTTTCAGCAGGGTAGTAGTGATATGGTTAGAACAGAGCCTTTGGAAGATTATTTTGGCACCTGTACAAAGATAAATTGGATAAGAAAGAGATGACAAGCAGAGAGAGTATTTAGGGGTTATTACATTAGTCTAGGTGAGGCTTACTAAGAATATAACTAGGATTACAGGTACAGAGAAGAGGATAAAAATGAAACATGTTGCAGAGGTTAAAATCAACAAAACTTAGCAACTGATTGGATATGATGGTTGAGGAAAATAACTCCAAGGTTTTGAA
This sequence comes from Myrmecobius fasciatus, assembly GCA_023553655.1. Taxonomy (NCBI): domain Eukaryota; kingdom Metazoa; phylum Chordata; class Mammalia; order Dasyuromorphia; family Myrmecobiidae; genus Myrmecobius; species Myrmecobius fasciatus. Next base: position 387,023 of record JAJPUD010001554.1, on the reverse strand, counting down.
TAGCCTCACCTCTTATTTATCTGAAATGGGATTGATCCTAAAGGATCTTTATATTCTTTACAATTTTAATCATAGTGATCTTTGTTACCATAGCTTCACCTATGTAGATAACTCTTAAGTCTATAGCTTTTGAATGGCAGACCATCTGTAAGCAGATGTCCCAACATTGGCTTAAATTCAACAAGTCCAAAATTAAGTTTGCAACCCCCTTCAACTTACATCTGACTACCTCAGTGATACCAAAAGCTATGTTCATTATGGACTTATTTTTGGAGCTTTCCACTGTCCCAACATTTTATATCTATTCATTTATTAAAGTTTTCCATTTCTAACTCCAGTACATTTCTCCCATCCATTCTATCTTTTCTATTCCTTTTACAGAACCTCAGTACCACTCTGCTGGACTATTGTGATAGATTCTATATGCATATTCCTTTCTCTGCTCCTCAGCCCTCCAATCTAGTCTTCATATCACAGCCAAGACAATGCTGTACCAATGATTAAAAAAATGACTCTGACTCACAGATCCCTGTGTCATTTCTCTACTTCAGTCTCTTTGATGGTTCCTACTGGCCTTTGAGGGAAGTCAAAATCATTCTTCCTGGCATTCACGACCTTCCACAATCTGGTCCAAATCTTCTTTCAAGGTCCTTCCTGGACCTCTTTGCTGCTAATTTTTTCGCTTCAAGCCTATATCCCATTTATATTAAATACACCTTGGATACAAATAGTTATTTTCATGAAATATATTTCATTATTTTCATGTCTCCTTGTTAGAATGGGAGCTCCTTGATTTCAGGGAGATATGGGGCAAAATTGTTTCTCTTTATATTTGCAGCACTTAGCATTGTCCCTAGAAAACAGTAAATGTTGATTGACTGAATGGCTCTTCTCCATGTAATCTGTGCTCCAATCAACCTGAGTGACTGGGAAATGGCACCTGTGGCACCTACCTCACAGTATTGTTGTGAGGATTAAACTATATGGTGTTAACAATTTTGTAAACCTTAAACCACTCTATAGATGTTTCCTACCATCATCATTAGTACTATTCTATAGTAAAAAAAATCTACTTTGCTCACCTCCATTTTGTTGTTCACACTATTTCTGATTCCTAAAACACTCTCCCTACCCTTTAGCTGCCTGTTGATTTCCTACCTATCCTTTAAATACTTATGTCTTTACAATAGTAATAAAAATAGACTTTTCTATTTCTGAAATAGTGATAAATGTCTTCTATTAGATATTTTCTTTATTGCCACAGCAATTCCTTTTAGGCCTGAGGGAGGCAGTGCTACCATGATTTTTAAAAAATGCTTCTCTCTGAGGATTCTGTCTGTGACAAGGTAGAAAATCTGAGGTGGCAGATCAAGCTGTGATTGGTTAAGCCATCAGTCTGTGAATCCTATGTGTTCTCTGGAGAAGAAAAAGAGGCACATGCAATTAAAAGTGAAAAAGTCTCGTTTAACTGGACAACCCAGGTCCACATCCAAGATACCAGAACTGAGTTTTCCTAGACTCTGGCAAGTGAAAGGATGGAGAACCTCCTGGGAGCCCCATTAGTAATATTGTATCTTCAAGTGGGCTGTAAGTTGAGAGGAATAGTGACGGAGGAAGGAGGAAAGAATGTAGATGAGAATGGGAAGATCCAAGAACCATTTTCCACACAGTCAAGGAGGAGATATAGGGCACAGTCTCACTCATATGGGATTTAATAGATATATTGTGGAATTAAGAGAAAATTAGGATGTTGCTGATTTGATATTTTGTCTGATAATGTCTTTTTTTTTTTGCCAAGGGGTGAGCTGCCAGCAAAAGGTGGAGCAAAATCCCCTAAGTCTGAAGGTCCATGAAGGAGAGAATACTGCTTTCAACTGCAGTTACTCCAACAGTGCTTCCAAAGGGCTTCAATGGTTCAAGCAGGATCTTGGGAAAGACCTCACCTCTCTATTTTCCATGACTTCTGAGGGGCAGGAAAGAGGAAGACTAAAATCCACAATTAACAGGAAGGAGCATCTCAGCACCCTATACATCACAGCCTCCCAGCCTGGAGACTCTGGCACTTATTATTGTGGTGTGCTGGCACAGTAATCCCCAGGCACCTGCAAACTGTGCAAAACCCCCCCACAGGGAACACTCCTGTTAGACTTCCTGCCAAGATGCATATGATGTTACACAGAAAACATTTATGGAAGGTCATTTTTACCGGTTCGCTATGGGAATATTTTCATTCCAACTCCAGTTTGAGACTCTGGATTTTAGTTTTCATTTATTTTTTAATGAATTTTATTGCTTTTTTTTGTCTACATTACCTAAATTTGCTCCTATACGCCTTTCTTTATTCTACTCTCAAAGAGCTACTCCCACATAAAAAAATTTTAAAGAGGAATGGGAGAAAATGTCAGCAAAACTGATCAACTTATCAAAAAATAAAACCCTGACAATATGTGCAATGTTCCATAACCATGGACTTCCCCCACCAAATTCTCTAAAAGAGTGAGGTGTCTTTTCATATCTCTTCTTTGGGGTCATGTTTGTTCTTTGTAATTTTGCAACATTCATATTCATTTATTTTGTGATGCTTATTCTTTCCTTTTACTTTGCTATAGTCAAAGTATATACTGATTTTTTGGCTCTGATTACTTTGTCTTATTAGTTCATATAAGTCTTTCCATTCTTCTCTATATTCATGATATTCATCATTTCTTACAGAATTGTAAATACATTTTTGTAGCACAGTTTGCATAGCCATCCTCCAATTGATGGGAATCATGAGTAATTTGTTTCCAATTCTTTGCTGTCACAAAAAATGCTGCTATAAATAAATATTTAAGTGTATATGGAGGTCTTCTTCTTATCAATGCCCCTTTGGGATTTATACATATGAATCTCTGGATCAAAGAATATAGACATTCCAGTCACTTTGTTCCCATAATTCTACTAGAGACTTTCAACAACTGAATTCAGAACCACAGAGGGAGACCAGCATTTAAAAAGTTGTTGTGCTATGGGAATCTTATTAATTTTTAACTTTTTAAGCTCTATTTCAGTCTTAATGCTGTTTTTTCACTATTAAATTTCTTCCTTAATTAAAATCTTTGCTATCAAATTATATATAAAATACATTCATATGGTATTTACAGATATAATATACATTATATGCATATAAATTATATCACACATAATGCATATAAATTATATCACACATAATATGTATGATACATGTGTGATATGCATGTGGAAACATATGCATGTGTATGTGTATATATGCATATACATATATATGCATGTATTGTACTTCTATTGCACTGTTTATATACATGTATTGTGCCAACACTAGGTACCAAAGAAAATCTAAAATAGTGGAGTTAAGTTCCAGTTTTCGATTGCCAATTATTGATCTACAAAATTTGAGAGCAACTTCAAGAAAGGATCATTAGAGATGATGTTCATAGGTCCAAATGAGGAGTAACTGGAGTAATTCTGAGCAACATGATATAGTTGGCAGAGAGGGACTGGACTGATGGAATTGCTCCCTGGGGCATCAGGGAAGGGTGCTAATAGAGATCAGTTTAACCTCATAGTTCCTCTCTGTAAAGTCCCGTCTTGCTGTGTTGAGTCAGAAATCATAGTTATGCCAAGTTCCTGAGGTTAAATTTCCCCTATAAACCTGTTCATGGCTCACATCTTTGCTGAACCCCTTTTGGATTATAGCCTACCACAATATTTTGCCTCAGGGAATCTTTCCTCTCATCCCTCTCCCATGTGATGTCTCTCCTCTCATCCCCCACTATGCCTTATGGTGTCGCTCTCCTTCTTATAATTAACTAACTCTTTTAGGATACTAAACTCCCCTATACATTTAGCCTGCATATTCCTTCTCTCCTGGTTAATTGTGAGTTCCATTAGAGAGCTTGTCTTTTCCATTATTAATTATCAAAACACCTTTCATGGGCTCTTCTAATGCTATTTCATATTTACCATTCCTGGTGTCTATTATATCTCTTTATTTTGTTTGTAATCTCTTCTCCTGAATAAACTTACCTTCTGCCAAAGAGAACAGCCAATGTGAATTCTTCATATGACCAAACCCCAACGTTTGATGCCTAAATCACATCATTTGGTGCCCACATAAATCACATCACAAGTGTCTCTTTTCATGTCAGGAGGTAAAATTTCTTTTACTTCTTTATTTCTTTATCATAACCCCAATAGAATGCAAGCTCCTTAAAAGCAAAATCTCTTTCATTTCTGTATATTGTAACCACAATATACAGCACAATGTCTGGCCCAAAGTCTGACCCAATGTCACAGATCAAAGGACTAAATGCTACATTTGGTTTTAGTAAGGGTTCTTACTACAAGTAACAGAGAAACATAAAATGATTTTGTTACATTCATGATTTTTATTTTTAGTTCCAAGTTTTCTCTCTCCCTCCAGTACCTCCCCCCATTAAAAAGGCAAACAATATTATATCTATTATAAATGAGAAGTCATGCAAAACATATTTCTATATTAAGCATTGAAACATGAAATAATTTTTAGGACAAAGGAAATGGGAAGGATTCTGGGAAGATGGTGGAGTAGATCAATACCTTTCAAACTCTCCAAATTTTCCCCAAAAACAGAACAAATTTGTGCCTCAAGGTGAATATAGACTGGTAAAAGATCAAGAAGACTTGGGGCAGAACAGAGGTCCTCTTGGCACAACCCAAGAAAACCCAAAGAAAGATCCAAGGACAGGGATTAACCCAAGTGAAGTGCAAACACCTCCTGGCTAGCTCCTCAGAAACCCCAAGTGGGGTCCCCTGGGTGAGCTGGATTTGATTGGAGCTCAGCAGGAACCGCAGAGACTTTGACCTCTCAGATTGTGTGCAGAGTAGGGGGTCTGAGTCTGGGAAGACTGAAGGAATTTCAGCTGATTGAGAAAGCCAAATCCAACTGGGCGAGAAGGAACCAGCACCCCCAATGAGTGCAGAAGCAATGAGGCAGGGATTTTTCTGGCTGCAGGCACTTACATAAAGGGGAAGCTCTTAGTTTGGGGCTCCAAACCAGAGGGGAGACTTGAAGTGAAGCTAGAGGCACCATCCTCACACCTCACGATTAGAGGTGCTTACACTAATATCGCCTATTAAAAAAAAAAAAAAAGAAAGAAAGAAAAGAATTGGCAAAGAACCTAACCATAGAAACTTACTATGGGAATAGGGAAGACTGGGATTCATACTTCAGGAAGTCTGAAGGACCTGAGTTCAAATTTGACCTCAGATACTTAACACTTCTTAACTATGTGATCCTAGGCATGTCACTTGACGCCAATTGCCTCAACAGCAGAAAAAATTAAATAAATAAAACATTTCTTTAACATAGAAGAATTTTTAAGCGTGTTTTAAGCATAAAAGAAGGTAACTAGATATCCAAGCATATAGAGATCTGGATAGCCTTAAACTTCAATGAAAAGTGAACAAATCTATACTTTTGTCTGACACATAAAAAGCTCTTAACAAATGCTTATTTTCTTCCTTCCACGAACACTATTAGCTCCCATTTGTTCATATATTCTTTCTTTCAATGCTTATGCCCAGAATTATCAGCTCTAATCATGGCTGGGATAGATGCTGGATCGAAATGTCAATTCCCTTGTCTAAGCCAGATTCAGGCTGGTGAAGACATTGTCTTTCTAACCCTTCTTTTCATATCAGTATATGAAGCCTCTTGACTCAAGAACACACTTTTTGATCCCCCAAACCCTCTCTTGTATGTTTCCATGGCTCCAACTTTTAAATGTTCTCTCCTTTTTAGGTTAGAAGCAATGAGACAGGGTGGTTCTTTCCATAAAATTACCTTCAGGAAAAAAAAATGTTCTTAAGATCCTGTTCCAGATAAATCATCCCTTTTTAGAACCCTTATTCTTCTATGTGGGTAACTAAAATGTGCCTATAGTCTATTGAGGTGAAGATCCTAGAACTAGAGTCAGAAAGAATTTTTGAGGTCATTAATTCAACTCCTTTATATAATAGCAAATAAACTAAGATTTGAGGAGGCTATGTGATACTCAAGTCACAAAGGAAAAGGGGCTGGAGTTGACCCAGGGTTTCTTGACACAGTGTTCTTTGTACTATGTTGCTGCCTACGTTGCTCAGCTTCCTTAAGAATTCTTTAACATATTCAGCCAGATCAACTGCCTCATGCTAGGAATAGAGCACATTCATGTCTCCTGCTACACCTGCATTTGTGTCTAGGTATGCATGAATACAATGAGAACTTGATAAATATTCAGTAATAAAGTCATTGCTATGGAAGCTCTAGAATCCATCTCCTCTCTTCTTTCTGCTCCAGCCAGTGAACATTCAACTGTGTTCTGGTGTCTGAGATGCAGTGTGAGCTAATCACAAAAGCCTTTGTCTATTCTAAATGTTGTAGGTTCTTTTGCTTTTTGTTCACACATCCAATCACTTACAAAGGCTACTGCCCTCCTTCAGGTCTTCAATTCTACTTCAATTCAGTTCTAGGTGATTATAATAGATCTCTAAGCAATCATCTGACCTTAAGCCTTTCCTTTCTGAATATACCTGGGTAGTTTTCATAATGCACCACTTTGTTCTTTTTATGCCTCTATTCAAATGCTTTCAATGATTTCCACTACTATCTACTGGGGAGCCACTGAAGACATTTGAATAGAGGCATAATAGGATCAAAATTACATTTAGAGCCTTCTATAAACAGGCTCCAGCCAACCTGCCCATTGTCACCTCATTCTCTTCTTCAAGTATTCATTTTCTTGACATCTGAGACTCCTCTCTATTCCCCATTTTTTTTTGTTCAAATTACTCCCTCATTCCTGCTCTCCTTAAAATAAACTGTCCCACCTATGTTCTCTGTTAATATACCTTCCTTCTTTCAAGGCCATCAATTTATATGCCACTTCCTTCATGAGGCCCTCCTGATTCGACCCAATCCTGAGCCATTTCTGCAAACATAAATATCTCATTGCAATTATCCTTATTTTCCTTTGTTCCTTTCAAATTTTACCTGGTTTCATCAATCAATAAGCATTGTTAAGCATCTCCTAAGTACCAAGCATTTTGTGAGGTCCTGAAGATGCAAATATAAAGTGCTTACATTCTCTGTCAATAGATAAGTTCTAGAATAGATCAATTCTAGAATCTATACAAAAGAATGTGATTTGATTGTAAAATCATACACAACGCCCCCCAACTACATTAGACTGTATTTGAAGGATGGGGACCTTCATCTTTCATATCTATATCCCCCAATACCAAACATAGTGCCTTGATCTGACGTTTAGCTCTGACTTTTTTTTTATTGAAAGAACAATGAATCTTTTTGTTTATAAGGTCTATTCTCATCACTTTGGTAATTATATGGAGAGCCTGAGGGAGGCACTATGATCATTGTCAAAAATAGTATGTGATAATATTGAATGAGATTGTGTGCTCGCTGTGTGATGACAGCTAGACTAAACAGCCAGGCTCAGAATCCTCAAGTTCCCTAGAGCAAAAGACCCTATGATTAGGGAGCCTACATACCAGGAAAACAATTGAGTGCTCATTGTCTGCAGCAGGAAGACAAATGGAAATGCCCTTGAGAGCTTCCTTAGTAAAATCATGTCTTCATATGGACTGTGGGTTAGGGGACTTTTGGAATTGGGAAAAGAGAGAGCCAGAAGATTACTCACAGGTCTGAAGAAGAAAAATATGGAGTTTCCTGGCAATGACCTAGAAGGAAAAACAAAATTGTAAATAATGCTGATCTCCTCAGTCTTCAAAGGAGAGAGCCCCACAGTCAATTTCAGTTATACCAAATTCTAAAACTGACAGTAGGTCAGACAGGAATCCTAAGAGAGTCCTCTCTCTTTCACTTGAGAGTACATTTCCTTATTTTATTTGGCTTTAGAGAAAAAGTAGAAAAGAAGATTCTGAACCATGATTATCAGTGTCCTGACAGCAATTGGCCTCAGCCATCTCCTGAATATTGTTCCCAAGGCACTAGCAAAATATGCACAAACCCTGCAAATTCTACATATAGAGCCTTCTGACTGAGGAAAACATTACTTTTATGACTTAGGGACAGCTAAGTATACAGTGGGTAGAATGCTTTGTCTGAAATCAGGAAGACTTTAGTTTAAATAGCACCTCTGACACTTATCTTTGTGTGTGATCCTGGAAAAGTCACCAAAACACCTTTGTTTGTCTCAGTTTCTTCAACCGTAAAATGAGGATGATAATAACACTCACTTCACAGGCTTTTTGTGATAATCAAATGAGATAATATTTGTAAAGAGTTTATCATACGTGGAACGTATTAGGCAATAAATAAATATTGATTTATGTGAAAGGCCCCTAGTAGCCTTTTGCAACTTAGAGTCAGCAGTAAATTAAGTTTCTTTCCAGAAACCATTTCAATTATGTAAATAATAATAATAGTGATCATAATTATGAAAGTTGTGGCAAGACTAGAGAATTAGAATCTTTTTGGACAATGGGGGTTCCATTCTTCTACATGGATTAAAATGTACCCAGCGTCCATGGGATCAGTGACAAAAGTTTCACTTCTGATTTTTCACAAATTCATTTCTCATTTGAATTGAACAGACATTATCATGCTAGAAATGAAGAATTGTAAGAGCAATGATATATTTCTAGAACCCTCTATGTATTCTCTGAAACATTCTTTAATATTCATTGATAGTCATTTTACTCTTACCCTGATGCTAGGGTATGGGACCCTGCTGAGAGGAACTACAGAGGCCACCTTGACCTGTGGTGCACAATAGGTTCTCTGCCACATTGCAGAAATGCCCTTGTTGAGCAAGGAGCACTGGTACATGGCATGGGAATGGGTTGAGCCTCAGGTTCACAGCTAGTTGCTTGTGAGCAGGGATGCCTTGACAGGGCCTCTCACGTGTGAGTGGGTTGCTGATGTGGCTGGGTCGGCTCTCCTCCCATTGGAAGATACCATGCATATGTAATGACCACAAGCTGCTTCTCTGAATGGTGATTAAGGATTGCCTACTGTTTATGCACTGATCATGCTTTCAAAACTGTATATCAACAAGGCTGTGTGGCATAATAAACTGGAGCTCTTTTCACATCCTATGAGTTCCCCTGCCTCATTCATCTCGCCTCTGAAATCAAAGGGCTCATACAAGGTGAGCTCTTAAAAGACATCCTCAACACCCTATCCCTTATCAACACATGCAATCAGTTACAAATGTCCTTCCATTCACAATTAGATCTTTAACTTTTTTGGTATGCTTTTTTTTTTAACCTAGATAATTGTATGACCTTCTAAATAATGGTTCTGCTTCCAATATACCCCTACCACCACCATATATCTAACTTCAGCACATGAGGAATCTTCCTAATGAACTATTATGATCATATCCCTTTATCCAAACACCTCTAGTGATTGCAAACTCCTGATCCTGGCATTAAAATTGCTTCATAAACAGGATCTAAGCAATTGGTTTAACCTTAACCCATTTATCCCCTTGAATATGTTCATTGTTCTGACCAACTAAAATATTCTATGCCTTTGGTAGAAGACTTCCATTAGAATCCTTTTGCTTACATTATCCCCCATAGATTCAATATTGTTGTTATTGTTCAGTTTTTGGACTCTGCCTGACTTTGATACTTGGAATGATTTTTTGATTTTGCCTCACTTTATAAATAAGGAAACTGAGGCAAAAATGTTAAGTGATTTGTTCAGGCTCACACAGCTAGTAAGCATCTGAGGTCAGGTTTGAATTTGGGTCTTCCCAATTCCAGGCCTACTGCTCTATCCACTGCACCATCTGGCTATCTCACCTCAATTTCTATCCATCTCCATCAGAAGCTGTCCTTTCCTTGCTTCAAGATGCAACTCTTCCATGATACATCCCTGACTTTCCCAACCCTGAATATTATCTATCTTTCTCCAATATTTTATCAGTACTTACCACTTTTCTTGGTCCCTGCACTCATTTATGTACATTTCATTCTCCTCATATTTCTCTTTGCTTATGGAGACTGGGGGTTTCATCTGATTCTGGAACACTGCTTTGCATAAAGTAGATGCTTACAAAAGGTTTATTTTTTTTTCCTTTGGGGTAAAAACAGAAATAAAACATTAACCATATATTCAACAATTTCTCTTTCCTAAAAATATTCAAGAATTCCTAATGAGAAACATCGTTTAATTGCCTCAGAAGTATTCTATCCATGGCCTACAGGAGGCAATATTTCTACATTTAGATCAGTTGAATTCCCTCTTGAGCAGCTGTGAAAGGGATTGCTTATTCTATGCGAAGAGATAGACCAGTTGGTGATTGGTCAGAAAATCTCTTCCACTATTTCACAGAGGAAATTAAAACAAAACAAAACAAAAGTAGATACACTTAGAAGTAACAACATCTCTTTTTACTAAAGAATCCACTTCCCAGAACCTGTTCACGGATCCTGGGGTTGGGAGATGGAGACACACTATGGATATGGAACGTCACTGCTGATCCTGTATCTTCACCTGGCCTGTGAGTTAAAGGGTTTCTGTATATGGGGACAGGACAAGCCAGAAGCCATTCCTCCAGAGGCAGTCAGGGACTAATCAAATGGGGCTTCCTGGCTGTGTTGGGGAAATGATAGACATAAAATGAGGAGAGATGCTGGCTGACCTGAGGACCAGGGACCTATGTCTGACATTGTCTTTCTGTCCAGGGGTGAGCTGCCTGCAGAAGGTGGAGCAGAGTCCTCAGTCCCTGAAGATCCAGGAGGGAGAGAGCACCATAATCAACTGCAGCTACACAGAAACTACTAACCAACCACTGCAGTGGTTGAGGCAGGACCCTGGACAAGGCCTCAGCTCCTTATTTTACCTAACTTCAGGGGAGAAGCAGAATGGAAGGTTAAGATCCAGGTACAGCATGAAGGAGCGCCACAGTATCCTGCACATCACCAATGCCCAGCCTGAAGACTCAGCCACCTACCTCTGTGCTGCTGAAGCACAGTGATCCCCAGACACCTGCAGGCTGTGCACAAACCCTAGAAACAGCCTTCTGGAAGCACATTATGACACCTTATAAGGATATCCACAGCTTATTCTCCTGGTTTTCATTCAAACTCTTTTATTTGATTCTGGAATCAGTCACATGTAATTCCTGCTGCCCTGGACTGTGCACCCGTTGGTAATACCATGTTGTAGAACAGAGCCAGCTCAAATTGTAGTCAGTGGACTGGTAGAGGTCACAGCTCTTAATTACTCAGTCTAGCGTCAAAGAATATGTTAGGAGTTGGCTCCATGGAGACATTTCTTTGTTCTGAGATATAGACCTATGCTCTACTGTATGTCCAAAGTGAATTTCTCTCCTCATGCCATGGACTTCAGCTAGCTTCCAGGCTCTATGTAAATCTAAATATGATCTTAAATATTTATCAAATTACTAAAAACAAAAATGTCTCAAAAAAATCTCATATCTATTCTTCGAGCCTTTATCCCATACTTAAAATTCTTCCATCCTGTCGTGATTCTTCAGTCATAGGATTTGACAGTTAATTGATTTTATTAATTAACTTTTGATTTATTAAAACAATTAGATAAATAAAATAGCAAGCAGCATTTAGACAACCACATAAAAGGCTTTTAAAGAGCAAGATACGGTAACATGTACCTTTAATGGACTGCCCTTTCCCTCAAATTCCTTCCTATCCGTAACAGAGAAAGAAATGGATTTGTCAAGTTGTAGGAGTTACTAGAATTTCCTTAACAAGTGCTTTGTGGGAAAGGAGAGAGGGAAAAGCCCCAGGGTTTTTTATACTTATTCTCACTATAGCTATTTCCAGGCTTTGCTCATCTTGACAGTTTGAAACCTCTCCAGTCTGGTCTTTTTCCACTCCACCAATTCCCATCTCCTCCAGTTCCACAGGATTTCTGGTATTCTCCAGTGGCCCACAACACTCCATGGATCTCTGCTGTCACTATATTCCCACTCCAGCCATTGAGAAGGAAAATCCAAAACAAAGTGTGTATGGTTAAACAAACACAGCCAATCAATCTGGGAGCACAAAATATCTATGACAAGTAGCATGAGTGTCATATACTTCGTAGTGCTACTGAAGTCACACCCACTCATGTCTGGATTATTCCTATGCATCTGCAATTACCAAAGAAACACTGAACTACAGAAACTACAACCAACCACTGAAGTGCTTTCAGACAGGGATCTTGGAGAAGGCCACATCTCTTTCTTTTACCTAACTTCAGGGTAGAAGCAGAATGGAAAGTTGATATCCAGATACAGCACAAAGGAGAGTCATAACTCCCTACACATCACTGATACCCAGCCTAAGATTCAACCATCTGTCTCTGGGCTATGGATTAATTAATTAATTTATTATTATCTAGTCAGTTGATAACTTATGGATTTTGGCCACTGGAGGGGGTTCTGACTATATAAAATGACCTTGATGGATTGAGGAGGAAGGTTCCCTATTACTATGTGGGTTTAGTTAAGATCTGAACACTGTGCTGAAATCAAATCATATGAAAGATTCTCATCCCTGTTATAAAAGCCACATTCTTGATTCATAATTTAAATTCATAAACTATCAGCTTCATTAACAGGATTCAAGGCTCTCCCCACTTCAAATTCTTCTTGTACACACCTATCAAAGTCATCCTCCTAAAACAAAATTCTACCCATGTCATCTTCCATAGAACGTGAGGGCAAAATGGAAATAGAAAAAAAATCCACCAATCAACACTTCAAAGAAATCCTACATGGCAATCACCTAAGAATATCATAGCTAAATTTCAAAACCCACAGATCAAAGAGAAAAATCTTATAAGAAGCAAACAAACAACAACAAAATTTAAATATGTTGGAGCTACAATTAGAATTGTACAGGATTATCAGCAATTATAATAAAAGACCTCAGGTCCTGGAATAACATATATTGACAATCAAAGGAACTAGAGTTGTAGTCAAAAATATCTTATCAAACTAATCATATCCAAAACAAATCATATTGAACAAAAAATGGACATTCAATGAACTTGCAGATTTTCAAAACTGTCTCAACCAGATCTGAACTTAATAGAAAATTTAACATAGAAGAGCCAACATCAAAGATTAATTTCAAGAAATTCAACAAGGACAAATTGTTTCTGTTTCTTTATGTGGAAATGTGTACAATATGTGTAAGACTAACACCAGTAATTGGGTAGTTCAAAAGAAAGACTGGTGCAAAATTGAATATGATCTGACTCTAAAAAGCAAAACTGTCTAAGAAAAGGTAAAAATAGTAACTATGTTATGCAATTGAGGTGCACTTGGAGGCAGGAGGGATGGTCATTATGAAAATATACAGACATCTAGAATGGGTTAAGTAGGAAACAATACATACATACAAAATCTATGAATAAATAAGGGGAAGGGACTAGGATAAGGCAGGGTATAGAAGGGTGTTTAGATTAACAGGAGTTAGATAAAGTGTGTAAATTAATGGGAAGGGAATAAAGAGGGAAAAAAGGGTGGGAGAAAGTTAAGTAATAGCAATGCAAGTTAAGAAGTAGAATTAAAGTAGAAGAGATGGCAGAGACAAGAAATAAGTGATCTCTCTCTCTATATATATATATGTATATATACATACATACATATATATGTGTGTGTATATATATGTATATGCATATGTATATATATATAAATAAACACTATAAGGATCAGGAATAGAATTTATTAGAAAAAAGCTAAGGCTAATCATTTATCTCAAAATCAAACAAATATCCAATCAGGAGATAAATCTACATTATATGTAAGGCATATTAACATTGTTTTAGATACATTTACATGCATGTAAATGCATTGTACATATGTATGTGTATATGCATGCAAATGTATGCATGTGTATATATAAATATATGCATATGGGTGGGTATATGGATGGGTGTAAATGTATATATATATATGTACATATATATATGTATTATGTATGTACATAAAATATATCTGTGTTTAACTGTAGCCTACTTAGGGGAGAAGGGGAGATAATGGGAGAAAAAAAGAATAAAATAAAAATGCACAGAGGTAACCTACAAGGAAGCAAAGAAAAGGATGGTCATAAATATAATCTATTCTATCATTATATATACTTTCTTGAAATTTATTGTTACATATTTTGAATCCTGCCTGATGTTCCACTGAACATATAACAGTTTTGTGTTTTGTTTTTAATTTTCTTTTTCTTTTTTTTCTATTCTGTCTTTTTCTTATTTTGGATTTAGTTTTAAATAAATATTTTTTTTTGAAAAATAAAAAGAGCTTTGGATTTTGAGTCAGAGGGTATTGAATAAAATCCCATCTCTGAGATTTCAATACAGACTTACAGTATTTGTCATACAACCAATCAGTGGGGAAATCTATGTGCCTGTGAATGGGATCTTGTGTAATGCATAACTGATGTAGCTCTGATTGACTGGGCAGCCGGGCTGAAGCATCACAGGTATGTTTCCTGTTACAATGAAATAAGTACAAAAAATTAGATTTGAGAAAGCTAACTTGAATAGTGAGTACTAAAGTGTGATCCAGGTTTCAGGACTGAGCACTTAATGATCAAGGCAAGGGAGACAATGGAGAAGTCCCTAAGAATTTCATTAATGATCATATGGCTTCTGCTAAATTGTGATTTGGGGTTTTGGGAGAAGGGAAAAGGTAAATCTGCCATTTTTTCAAAATATATGGAAGCTTAAAAGAGGACATCCCCCAAAATAATAAATGGGAGAAGCAAGACTTCAATTAAAATCACACGGAGTTCTCATGGATTTTTTGTGGGGGACAGAATATGGGAAAGTAACGTTAAAGAGAATGGTAATCTGATAACCAGTTTCCAGTGTCTGAAATTATCTTTTTGCACAGGGGCGAACTGCCAACAGTGGTTGAAAAAACAGAATCCTCTGTTTTTGAATGTTCCTGAGGGAAATAACATCACTACCAATTGTACTTATTCAGACCAAAATTCTCAAAATCTACAGTGGTTTAGGCAGGATTATGGATAAGGCTTCACCTTAGTAGTTTACATGGCTTCAGGGACAAAGAAGAAGGAAGGTTCAAGTTCATGATCAACAGAAAGGTTAGTCATAGCTCTCTGCATATCATTGCCTTTCAGTATGGAGACTCAACCACTTACCTGTGTCCTGTGAAAGCACAGTGTTCCCTAGCTACCTACTGTCTGTACACAAATTATGTAGCTGAAGCCCAGTCATACTCCCTAGAAGAATGCAATAGGGTGACAACCTCAGAACTTTTTATTTTTTCTCTCAAACTTTCTCCCATTTTTCTAGAGCCACACTGAGAACTTCTTAATTACAGTTCTACCTTATGATTCCAAGATCAAGGGTTGATCCCCTGCTTTCTGGGTGGAGGACACACTGTTTTTTTTTTCATTGGTTATTTTATCACCTTAATGTTAATTCCCATCTCCTCTAGGTCCATAACATTTCTGGTGTCTTCCAGTGATATACACACTCCATGGATCTCTCTTCTCAATACATTCTACCTCACTTAGAGCCATCCCCACTCCAAGCTTTCAGAAGAAAAATCCAAAATGGGGTTTGGAGCAACTAACATTGCCAGTCTATCAAGAGGCACAAAATAACATCTATGACAAATAGCATGAATATGAAAGTATATATTTCCTAGTACTATGGAAGCCATGCCCACCCCCATCTATCTCTTTTCCTTTCTGCAATCACCAAAGAAATATCGTGTCAATTAATTGATTAATTAATCATGTATATATGTATATATTAGCCAGTGGAGGATGCTCTGACTTCATATAAATAAACTATTGGAAGGGGACACTCTAAACTGACTAGAAATCTCCTGACCTAGTCTATGTAGAGATTTAGAGTTATGACCTGAATTTTGTGGTGAAATTAAATTGCAAGAAAAACTCATCGCTGTTATAAAAGCTACATTTGCAATTTAGAGAAGGAATATCCCTTTCTGATTCGCAAATTATTGGCTTCATTATAAAAGATTCAATTTGTTTTTGTAATGATCCTGTGATTTATTTTAATACAGTAAGGTATTGTAGCACAGCAGAAGAACAAAATTGTGATCTAAATAGAAAATAGTTTTCAATAGCCAGTGGAAATGAAATTGTTTCTCCTAATGAAGTCTCCTCTCCTCATATCATTTCATTTGGTAGATGGAGATACAGGGGAGAGAACAAAGGAAAGATCACAGGCCCATAGATCTGCTCAGACATTTTTAGGTCCTAATTCAAGGAACTGGGAAAACAGTCAGAAGAAACAGATGAAAAATCTGATAATTTGGTACTGTCTTTCATTGGTCCTCTCTATCTCTGGGGGTTCAAAGATTTCTGCTAATCAAGTCCTATCTTTCTCTGACAAGTGCCACTGTTCTCCTAAAGTAAACTGTGTCATTTAAAAAGTTCAGGAGACATGATTTCTGGGTGATGTCATCTCGTTGATAATGCTAACATATTCCCAATCAACGGCACTCTCAAATGCCAAAAACAATCATGAAGGTGGATATGGATCCAAGTAGTGTCCTTAGAAGAGAGGTGTTCCTGAGGGTGAAAACTAACTCTGAATGATTAATAATTAATGAGAGAATGAATAGTTCAATGAGGGGCTGAGAGTCACATGAAATTACTCTTAGGCAAAGGGATTTTACCCAAACCACCCCCAGCTTTGAACAATCTAGACAAATGATTTGCCTCCAACTAAGCTTGATCAAGTAGAATTCACCTTAGATTACAGACGCTTTATAAAATTGGGTAAGGTCTGATAGAGGAAAAAGTGAGTTCAACTTTCAGAAACTGAGTTTTTTAATAAGGACTTTAGAAAAAGGGGGAACTCTGGATAAGCATTGGTTATTAATTAATTTTTCTCTCAAAATTAGTCTCTCAAGGGGAATTAAAAGGATAGCTCTTTCTTGTACTTGAGGCTATTTCCTCATTTATGCCCAATTAATTTCAGCCACAGTCCTTTGTGGTCTGGGACAAAACTTATGTCCTGGAATCCCCAAACTTTCCTTTTCACATATACAGCCACAATGACTTCCTCGAGTTGAAAAGAAACATCTCAAAGGCATAGCTTTATTATTCTTAGTCCCCCACTTGGGTTCAGTGGTGAGTTGTTACTCTTCAATCATTTGAGTCATATCCAACTCTTCATGCTCTTGTTTTAGAGTTTTGTTTTGTTTGTTTGTTTTTTGCTAAGGCAGTTGGGGTTAAGTGACTTGCCCAGAGTCACATAGAGTTTTTCTTATCAAAGATACTAGAAGGATTTGCTATTTTTTACAGATGAGAAATTTGCTGTGAGACCTCAATACAAATAAAGAAATAGAAAGCCACTCAATTTTACCTCTGTAATATCTCTCCCATCCCTCCTTTGACAAAGTCACCATTCTTATACAGGCCCTCACTATCTCTTTTGAGTCATTTTTGCAATAGACTGATGCTTGGTCTCCTGGCCAAAAGTCTCTCACTATTCCAAGTCCATTTTGTACTCAACTTTCTTTTTTTATTTTATTAATTTAATATTTCCCCAGTTACATTCAAAACAAAAAATGGTTTTATATTTATTTTTAAGATTTTTTATTCTAAATCTTTAAGATTTTAATATTCTAGATTCTCTTCCTGATCACTCCCCACAATTAAGAAACCACATATGAGGTTATGCAAAAAAATTTCCACAAAAGTCAAGTTGTAAGAGAAAACATAGATCTCCCATCCTAATTAAAATAAAATTCCTCAAGAAAAAATAAAATTTAAAAAAAAGACAGAAAGAGAGAGTGCTTCAATCTGTATTTAGACACAATCAGTTCCTTCTCTGGGTATGGATAGGATTTTTCATCATAAATTCTTCAGACAGTCGTGGATGATTACAGTTCAGAGAATAGCAAAGTCATTTACAATTGGTCATCTCAGAACATTGCTATTACTTTATATACAGCACATTTCACTTTGCTTTAGTTTATGGAGGACTTTCTAAGTTTGTTTATTTGTTATTGTTTTTTTTTGTGAGAGCATCTTGCTCATCATTTTCCACAGAACAATAATGTTCCATCACAAAAACACCATGATTTATTGAGCTATTCTCCAATTGATTGCCATCTCCTCAATTTCTAATCTTTTTGCCCTGAAAAGAGAGCTGCTATGAATATTTTGTACATATAGGTCATTTTTCTTTTTTTAAAAAAATCTATTTTGGTATTCATGCCTAGTAGTGATATTGTTAGGCCAAAGGATATGCATCTTATAAGCAAATTAGAGGAACATAGAATAGTTTACCTCTTAGATCTGTGGAGAAGGAAGGAATTTTTGTCCAAAGAAGAACTGGAACTCATAATTGAATACCAGATAGATAATTTTAATTATATTAAGTTAAAAAGTTTTTGTACAAACAAAACTAATGCAGACAAGATTAGCAGGGAAGCAATAAATTGGGAAATCATTTTTATATTTAAGGGTTCTAATAAAGGCCTCATTTCTAAAATATATAGAGAATTGACTCAGAATTCAAGCCATTCTCAAATTGATAAATGGCCAAAGGATGTGAACAGACAATTTTCAGATGAAGAAATTAAAATTATTTTTAGTCATATGAAAAGGTACCCCAAATCACTATTGATCAGAAAAATGCAAATTAAGACAATTCTGAGATATCACCACACACCTGTCAGATTGGCTAAAATGACAGGAAAAGATAATGATGAATGTTGGAGGTGATGTGGGAAAACTGGGACACTGATACATTGTTGGTGGAACTGTGAATGGATCCAACCATTCTGGAGAAGAATTTGGAGTTATGCTCAAAAAGCTATCAAACTGTGCATACCCTCTGACCCAGCAGTGTTTCTACTGGGCTTGTATCCCAAAGAGATCTTAAAGGAAGGAAAGGGACCCACATGTGCAAAAATGTTTGTGGCAGCCCTTTTTGTAGCGGCTAGAAACTGGAAACTGAGTGGATGCCCATCAATTGGAGAATGGCTGAATAAATTATGGTATATGAATGTTATGGAATATTTTTGTTCTGTAAGAAACAACCAGCAGAACGATTTCAGAGAAGCCTGGAGAGACTTATATGAATGCTAAGTGCAATGAGCAGAACCAGGAGATAATTATACATAGGAACAACAAAACTATACAATGATCAATTCTGATGGACATGGTTTTCTTCAATAATGAGATGTTTCAAACCAGTTCCTATTGTTCAGTGATGAAGAAAGCCATATACATCCAGAGAGAGGCCTGTGGGATCTGAGTATGAACCACAACATAGCATTTTCACACTCTCTGTTAATGTTTGCTTTCATTATGTTTTCCTTCTCAGGTTTTTTTCTAGATCCGATTTTTCTTGTGCAGCAAGATAACTGTATAAATATGTATACATATATTAGATTTGTGATATATTTTAACATAGTTAACATGTATTGACTTCCTGCTATCTATGGGAGGAGGGAGGGGAAGGAAGGAAAAATTTGCAACAGAAAGTTTTGCAAGGGTCAATGATGAAAAATTACCCATGCATATGTTTTGCAAGTAAAAAGCTTTAATAAAAAAAGTTTCCAGGGGGGAAAAAGAAAAAAAAAAGAATACAATTATCCAAGTTTGTTGGAGACAACTGGGTCTAAGATCACACAGCTAATAGGTGTCAAATGTCTGTGGTTGAATTTTAATTCAGATTCTCCTGACTTCAGGTATACTGTTTTATTAATGTATTTGAATACAAAACAACAAAAAAACAAAAAACAAAGGATATGAATCAATTTATAGCCCTCTAGGCACAGATCATATCTTTTGATTATTTAATAATTGAGGTATGGCTCTTATTTTTTATTAATTTGATTCAGCTCCCTCTATGTTTGAAAAATGAGGCCTTATCAGAGAAACTTGCTTCAAAATTCTTTTTTATAATTACTATTGCTAACTGCTGTACTAGGTTTTCAAAGTGATCTTCCTAAAATACATTTCTAACCATGTCATATTCCCTCCTAAATCAACTCTTGTGGCTTTTTACAACTACCAGTTTTGAATCTGCTGTCTGTCCTACAAAGACCTTCATAATATGCCCTCCCTTAAATTCTCAAGCCTTCATATACAATACCATGCCACTTCTAATCACTCCCAGGTATTTCAATAACATAGACTATCTTGCTACACCTACCTATTATGAAAGATCTCCTGAATCTGGGAATTTTCACTAGTATTTCCACTTCCTCTTGAATGTTCCTCCTCATTTTGTCTTATATCGTTGCTTGCATATGATCTCCCTCCAAAGAATTTTTTGCCTTTCTTTGCATCTCCAGCTTTTACTATAGTGCCTGGTATATAGGAGGTGTTTAATCAATGTTTATTGACTAATAGAAAGGGCTCTGGATTTGGAATTACAGGATGTTGTATAAAATCCTGTCTCTGATATATCATTATGAATTTTCAAAGTTTGTCACACAACCAATCCAGGATTCAGTTTGCTCATCTGTAAAAGATGATTAGAATAGATGATTTTTGAGGATTTTTTCAGCTCTAAAGTTATGATCTTATTAAATTAAGATGTCCTTGAAAGTTCCAACAGATCTTATATCCTAAGAATAATAATGAAGCACTTTACTATATCCAAAGTAGCCAGGAATCTTTTCATTGCCCTAAAAATTTGATGGTTGATCATAAGGGGCCAGGACTACGATGGGCAAAAATGCATTCAAGGGGGAATCTATGGCACTGTCAATGGGCTCTTGTTTGATGTATAACTGAAGCAACTCTGATTGGCTGGGCAGCAGGACGAAGCATCACTGGTGTGTTTCCTAGTACAATGAGAGAAGTACAAATATTTAGATTTGAGAAAGACAACTGGAATACAGACTATGAGTGGGTATTCTGTGTTTCAGACTGAGTTAGACAAGTTCAGACAAGAGAGAGAATGGAGAAACCCCAAAGGACTTCATTAGTCATAATATAAGTTGGGGTTTTTGAACATGGGAAAAGGAGATTCACCATTCCCTCAAAATATCATATGGAAGTTTAAAAAGAGGACATCCCCCAAAATGCTAAGTGGGAATGGCAAGATGTCAGTTAAAATCACATGGGGTTTTCATGAGCGATTTGGGAGGAGGGGCAGAGAATGGAGAAAGCAATGTAAAGGGGATTACCAGCTTCCAGTGTCTGAAATTGTCTTTTTACACAGGGCTGAGCTGCCAACAGAGAGTGGAACAGCATCCTTCATTTTTGAAGGACCAGGAGGGAGAGAATATCACTATCAATTTATACTTATTCAGACCAAAATTTTCAAGGCCTACGGCAGTTTGGGCAAAATCCTGGGAAAGGCCTCACCTTATTAATTTACCTGGCTTTAGAGTCAAAGCAGAAGGGAAGTTTCAAATTTATGATCAACAGAAAAGTTAGTCACAGCTCTCTGCACATCACTGCCTCCCAGCCTGGAGATTCAGCCACTTATCTGTGTGCTGTGAAGGCACAGTGATCCCCAGGTACCTGCAGTCTGTGCACAAACCATGTAGATAGAGCCCAGTTATACACCCTGGAAGAGTGCAATAGAATGGCAACCTCAGAACATTTTATTTTTTCCTCCCAGTATTTCTCCCATCTTTCTAGAATCACACTGGGAACCTCTTGATTATAGCTTTACCCTATAATTCCATGATCAAGGATTTATCCCCCATTTTCTAACCATACACGGTAGCTTATGGTGCTTGTGCCTACTACAGAGCACTGACAGAAAGTCAGGTCAATCTGAGGATGCAGGTCAAGGCCTGGTGGAGCTCACAACTTTTTTTATTGTACTACTATTTTATTATGTTAATATCTCTTTATTCCTACCCCTGTGCAAATGAACATCCCTTGTGACAAAGAATCTAAGGATGGGGGAGAACAGAACAGTATACACAACAGTTATCCATTCCGACAGGATTTATAACATTCCATATACATTATACCACTACCCCCATCCATCCATCTGTGTAAAGGAATGGAAGGAAAAGAGAGCCGTTATAGCTTCTCAATTTCTTCAAAACTTTTTAATTAAACAATGTCCTCTTTGAATTTTTGGTCTTAGCCAAAGCATATTGGTGTAATGGTTTTTTCCCACTTTGATTTATTCTACTTCACTCATCAATACTTTATACAAGACTTAGCACACTTCTCTCAGTCAAAAAGCATTTATTAATAAGTATCATCTCTCGGTATTATTTCAGACATTAAATGATGTGATATTTGGAAGGGCCTTAGCAAACCTATTACATAATAGGTGCTTAACAAATATTTGTCTTCTCTCTTCCCTGTTATGTACCAAGCACTCCTAACATGGCCTTACAAATATTAACTCATTTAATTCTCACAAAACCCCTGGGAGGTAGATGCTATTTTGATCCTTGCAGTCTGGTTCACAAAACTGAGATAGTCATAGGTGGAGTGAATTACTCAATCACATAGCTGGTAAATGCCTGAAGTCACATTGGAACCAAGTCTTCTTGGCTCCAAATTTAGCACTTTATTCACTGTGCTACCTTTTTGTTGTTGTTTGACATTTGTTCTCAAAGAAGACCACAAAAGGAAGGTGATGCCGTGTCATTGAAATGAGGGAGGGTTGGGCAAGGTCACCTGCCTCACTTTACCCTCCAGAACCACCTGGGTCCAGTGGCCAGATAGAAATCAGGATGACCAGAGATGGCCCTGGATGCAGTGGGAGACCTTGGCTTTTTAAGCTAAGATCTTTTTCAGGTCTTAGTTTTTGACTCCCATTGAGTGATTAAAGCTAGCTAAGAATTAAGGCAAAAAATGACCTCTTGCCTAGTCAAAAAAAAAGAGTCAATCTGAGAGGTGAAGACCATCAAGGTTTCTGCCCCAAAGAAAAACAATTGCTATTTACATTCACTGTGAGCAAACAGGATCCAAACAGTAGTCTCTTGAACATAGTCAGGAACCTACAGTTGGCCAATCAGTGAAATGCTGAAGGATTCAGGTTTAAGACTGGTCCTTATTTGGCTCTCATCAGCTATAAGATGATTCAGGCCAGTTCCAATGGCCTTGTGATGAAGAAAGCCAACTGCACCCAGAGAGAGGATAGTAGAAACTAAATGTGGACCACAGCATAGTATTTTTACTCTTTTTGTTGTTGCTTACTTGCATTTTGGTTTTTTTCTCATTTTTTATCTTTTTGATCTTATTTTTCTTGTGCAACATGATATTTGTGAAACTATGTATAGAAGAATTGTATATGTTTAACATATATTAGATCACTTGCCATCTAAGGGAAGGAATTGGGGGAAGGGAGGGAAAAATTAGAACACAAGGTTTTGTAAGAGTGGATGTTAAATATATTACTACCATGTTTAACATATATTGGATTACTTGCCATCTAGGGGAAAAGGTGAGGGAAAAATGGGGGGGGAGTTGTAACACAAAGTTTTGCAAGGGTTACTGTTGAAAAATTATCCATGCATGTGTTTTGAAAAATAAAAAAGCTTTATTAAAGAAAAAAGTGAATGTTGAAAATTATACATGTATACATTTTGAAAATAAAAGCTTTAATTAAAAAATGGTCCTTAATAAAGAAATCCAGACCCCGAACCCCAGACTATCTAGCAAAAAATTCACAATTCAAAAAGTCCTACAAGTACAAAGATTTGATCCTGGCCCTACTGTTAATTTTTATTAGACTTACACATGCAAGTTTCTGCAATCTGGTGAAAATATCCTTAAAACTCATTCAAGTTTAAAGGAGCAGGTATCAGGCACACTCCTACAGTAGCTTACAATACCTTGCTTAACCATCAAAACTTACATTCCTTTGGACAGAGCACCTGTACTTCAGGATATGATACCCTATGTGGATCAAGGGAGAAGAGGCAAGCAGGTGAAATCAGGAAACTGTGTAGCACAAGTGGCCATTCCAGTACTGCTACTCACAGATTGCTGTTCATCCTTTGTTCTCAAAGAGGACCATGACATCAGGAAAACGATGGCTAGTTTCTCAGGGAACCCAGATGGGAGGAAGGTATAAGAAAGGTTAGAAAGGTAGGAGGAGTTAAGGGATGGAGGTCAGAGGAGCTTTGAATGTCCTTCAGAATTCTTGAATCTCTCACCACCATTGACATAGACAACGCTACTGTTTTTTTTTAGTCTCCCTCTAGAACCAGCATCTGGATTTTATTTCTGGGTATGGGACACCCAACTAAGGAAGACATTTTCCTTATGGGCTTTGATACTGATAACCACCTTCACCAGTATCTTCCTAGGACTCCAAATTCTTGAAAGTTCCAATGAGCACAGCTGAGAAACAACAACAAACTGTATTTCTTTCCAGAAAGGATTTTAATTAATTAGTGATTTAATAGACTTTGTGGTGATGAAGGTTTTCATAGTACTTCTCTCACTCAAGAGAAGGAAAATCCTTTCACTAGATCACAAGGATATGTTTTTGGAACCAAAACCTAACATGTTCCCAGAATCTCTTTCTTAAAACACCAATTAGCAATTAATTCTTTTTTAATTTTTTTTTAAATTTTATTTTATTTGCAAAACATATGTATGGGTAATTCTTCAACATAAACCCTTACATAGCTTTCTATTACAAATTTCCCCCCCCCAACTCCCCACCCCTCCCCTAGATGGCAGGATATCCACTACATGTTAATTATGTTAAAATACTTGACAAATCGAAAATATGTATACATATTTCCAAACTTATCATTGTTGTGCAAGAAAAATCATATCTACACAAAATACATATCAGATAAAGGAAACACAATGTAAGCAAACATCAATCAAGAGTATGAAAATGTTATGTTGTGGTCCACATTTCACATCCCTCTCTCTGGGTGTATATGGCTTTCTTCAGTGAACAATTGGAAGTGGTTTGAAACATTTCATTGTTGAAGAGAGCCATGTCCACCATCAGAATTGATTGTCATATAGTCTTGTTGCTGTGTATAATATTTTCTTGGTTCTGCTCATTTCACTCAGCATCAGTTCATGCAAGTCTCTCCAGGCCTCTCTGAAATAGTCCTGCTGGTCGTTTCTTACAGAACAATAATATTCCATAACATTCATATACCATAATTTATTCAGCCACTCTCCAATTGATGGGCATCCATTCAGTTTCCAGTTTCTAGCCACTACAAAAAGGGCTGCCACAAACATTCTTGCACATGTGGGGCCCTTTCCTTCCTTTATGATTTCTTTGGGATATAAGCCCAATAGAAATGCTAGCAATTAATTCTTAAGTACTTCCTATGAGCTCAGCACACCTCAAAGCATTGTGATCCTCACAACAAACTGGGAACATCTATAATTCTCATTCTACAAATGAGGAAGTTATAGAAAAGAGAGATTATGTGACTTGTGAAGAGTCAAACAGTTAGTGTCTGAAATAGAATTTGAATCCAAATTTTCATGACTTTAGAGCCTGAACTCTAATCTATCTAGTTGGCCAACACAATTTTTCATAACTGATTGCTGGCAGAATAAGCTTAAATTATTGATCTAATCTTATGTCACCTTACCTCCCTTAAAGGATTCATAGACTAGATAAACTAGACTAGTCTATGCTCTCCCTTTCATTTTCATCTTTAAAATTCCCTGTTCATTTCTATGTATCTCATATTCATCACACTCCCAATAGACACATGCTTTGTTGTGTATTTCTGTCCAGAATAGTGGTTTGTATGTAACAGGCACATGTTAAAGATTTATTTGGGAGAAATGATGATCTCTCTGTCCAAAATGTTCATGAATTCTGAATAAGGATTATTTTCTCATTGTCCCAGAAAAATAATATCCATGGCCTGAGGAGGGCAATATTGCCTTTGTCTGACTTACCTTCAGCTGAGTGCTCAGACTGAACATCTATGAATGTGACTGCTTAAAGTGTGTGAAGTTACAGAGCAGGCTGATTGGAGAAACATTCAGGTTGATAATCACTACCCTATTTCACAGAGTGAAAAAAAAAACTAGTTACACTAAGAAGTGACAACATCTCTTTTCACTAAAGGATCCACTTCCCAGAACCTAGAACTAGCTGTTCACGGACCCTGGTGTTGAGAGATGGAGACACACTATGGAGTCTCACTGCTGATCCTGTATCTTCACCTGGCCTGTGAGTTAAGGGGTTTCTGTATATGGGGACAGGACAAGCCAGAATCCATTCCTCAAAGGCCTCAGAGGCAGTCAGGGACTAATCAAATGGGGCTTCCTGGCTGCATTGGGGAAATGATAGACATAAAATGAGGAGAGATGCTGGCTGACCTGAGGACCAGGGACCTATGTCTGACATTGTCTTTCTGTCCAGGGGTGAGCTGCCTGCAGAAGGTGGAGCAGAGTCCTCAGTCCCTGAAGATCCAGGAGGGAGAGAGCACCACAATCAACTGCAGCTACACAGAAACTACTAACCAAGGGCTGCAGTGGTTCAGGCAGGACCCTGGACAAGGCCTCAGCTTTTTGTTTTACCTGACTTCAGGGGAGAAGCAGAATGGAAGGTTAAGATCCAGGTACAGCATGAAGGAGCGCTACAGCATCCTGCACATCACCAATGCCCAGCCTGAGGACTCAGCCACCTACCTCTGTGCTGCTGAAGCACAGTGATCCCCAGACACCTGCAGGCTGTGCACAAACCCTAAGCCCAGAGCTGAGACACAGACCCTTCTACAAGCACATTATGGTACCCTATAAGCATATCCTTATCACATATCATAGCATTATGACACCCTTGTAAGCATAAGCTTTTTCTCCTGGTTCTCATTCAAACTCTTTCATTGATTCTGGGATCACTTATCTAGTGCCTCCTGACCAATCCCCATCTCCTCCAGGTGCCCCACAACATTCCCTAGATTTCTGCTTCCCCTACATTCTACCCAATTTAGTGTCACTCTCACTCCAACCACTGAGGAGGACAATCTATAATGGATTGTGGACAGTATAACAAACCTGACCTCTTGGTGAGAAAGCACAAAATAGCATCTATGACAAGTTGTATGGGTGTTGGTATATATGTCCTAGTGCTGCTAAAACCATGCCCCCCCACACACATCTAACTAATTTCCATGTATTTGGCAATCACCAAAGAAACAGCTTGCCAATTAATTGATTAATTATTTAATTATTAACCAGCCAGTGGTTGAGGTATATACTTTGGCCACTGGAGGGTACTCTGTATACATATAAATGAATGGGGGGGGTTCTACCTATACTGATTAGAGATCTCCATTCTAGTACTGAATAAGTATAGAGTTATGATCTGAACTTTGTGCAAAAATTAAATTATATAAAAAACTCTCAACTCTGTTATAAAAGCCATATTCTTAATTTAGAGATCTCTCTGATTCACAAGGTACTTGTTTCACAAACTACTTGTTTCATTAAGAGGATTCAATTAAGGTAACTATAAAATGCTAGCTCAGTAAAAGAACAAAATTATGATTTAAATAGAAAAGGCTTTCTGATAGTAAGTTGAAATGAAATTGTTTCACCTAATGAAGTCCCTTCTCCATTAGCTGGGAGATAGAGGTACAGGAGAGAGAATAAAGGAAGGACCATAGGATTATAGGTCTGTTTAGACTTTTTTAGATCTTACTGAGGTGAGTTGAGCAAACAGTCAGAAGAAACAGACAAGGAAGCCCAAGGATTTGGCACCATCTTTCACTGTTACTCCCTATCTCTGGTCCTGTTCTCTCTAAGTTCTCCTAAGTTCTGCCACAGTTCCCCTAAAGTGTATTATTCTCCCAATGGAAATAGGAAGAATAGCCCTTTTTTGTAGTTGAGGTTGCTTCATTCCTTGTAGTCAATTAAATTCAACCAAAGTCCAATGTGGCCCGGGACAGGAACTTTATTCCTGGCTTCCTTTTCAGTTTTGAAGCCACAATGATTTCTGCAAGATAGAAAAGACGCATCTCAGAATCATGGATTTATTGCCTCTAAGTGCCCCACCCAGGTCTACAACCCAGAACATGCTGTGAGTTGTTCAGTCATTTCAGTCATGTCTGGCTCTTCATGGCCCTATTTTGGTGTTTTTCTGGGTAATTTGCTATTTCCTTTTACGGCTTATTTTTCAAGAGACGAAGAACATGCCATGAGACGTCAATACAAATAAAGGATTAGAAGACTTCTCAATTTTACCTCTGTAATATCTCTGCCCCCATTACTCCTCTGATAGTGTTGCTATTCTGGGGAAGGCCCTAGACTATTTCTATAGCCTGCTGGAGGGTCAGCTTGCCACAAGTTTCTATCCACTCCATGTCTCCCTTCTACTGAGCTATCAGAGTGATCTTTCTAAAACCTGTGAATAATCTAGTCATATCCCTTATAACATCAATTCTTGTGGCTCCCTCTCACCACAAAGATTGAATTTGTTGTCTGGCTTTCAAAGAACTTCATAAGGTGACTCCCCCCCAAAGCTTTTCAGTCTTCATACACCTAAACTCCTCACTGACAACTATCACTTGGGTATTTCAGTGACACCTTGCTGCACCTTTTATAAAGGACTCTGTCTCCCGAATATGGACATTTTTACTGATATTTTTACTTCTTGAATGCACTCCTCATTTCTGCTGCCTGGTTTGCTTATTTTTCTTTAGGTTCCAGCTAAAATTTAACTTCCGGGGCAACTAGTTGGTGCAGTGGATAGAGCACCAGTCTTGAAGTCAGGAGGACCTGGGTTCAAATCTGGTCTCAGACACTTAATATTCCCTAGCTGTGTGACCCTGGGCAAGTCACTTAACCTCAATTGCCTCAGCAAAAAAGCAAAAAAAATAAAAATAAAATAAAATAAAATCTAACTTCCTATGAAAAGTCTTTCTTGGTTTTTTTTTATATTCTACTGACTTCTGCGTACTGATTATTTCAAATTGAATATGTATTTATTCATTTTGAAATAATCAAATTGAATATGTATATATATATATATGTATATACATGTACATGTTATCTATAGATATACACACACATATATATGGACTATATATATACAATTTGCTTGTGGTCTCCCCATTATGCTGTGACTCCCTTTATGTACAGGGACTTTCATTTACTTTTCTTTTACATCTCCACCTCTTAGTACAGTGTCCAACACATAATAGGTGCCTAATAAATGTTTAATGACTAATAGAAGGAGCCTTGGATCCCTAGAAGAGTGCAATAGAGGGACAATCTCAGATTTGGTTTTTTTCCTCCCAAGTTTATCTTCTTTTTAGATCCACACTGAGAGTCTTGAAATTAAAGCTCTACATGATAATCCAAAATCAGGGGTTTCCTCTTGCATTCTGAGCATCCTCAGGTTACGACAAAGCAGTAACAAAAAGTCAGGGCAATATGGAGATGCAGGTGGGATCTCATATGTTTTTTTTTCTTTATTGAATAGCTACTTTATCATTTTAACTACTTAATATCTCTTTGTACCTCCCTCTATGCAAAGGAACATCCTCTGTAATAAAGCTCCCAACAGTAATCAAGGATATGTAATATTCCATATACACTGCACTCCAACTCTATCTACCTCTTTAAAAACAAGTGGAAGGGAATTGGAGTAGCTACATTTTTTTTTATTTTCTTGAGGGCCAAGTTCATCTTTTTAATTAGTAAATGTCCCCTTTCAATTTTTACTTTTACCATGTACTTATACATGGACATTATTTTCCCCCTTGATTCACCCTTCTTCACTTAGCAACATTTCACATAAAATTTACCACATCTCTCTATTGGTCAGTCAATAAACAATTGTCAAGTGATTATTACTTCTCAGTATTATTTTGGACATTAAATAATGCGATATTTGGAAAGAACTTAGTGCCTTGGACATTGTAGTTGCTTAATGTATTTACTCCCTCCCTTCTCTACTGCACATATGTACTCTGCTTATTTAGATTGAAAAAATATTACGTAATTTAATTCTTACAAAAACCATAAGAAGTAGGTACTGTTCTGATCCTCAATGTTTAGTTCAGGAAACTTAGAAGTGAAGTGACTTGCTCAGGATCATACAGCTAGTAAATGTCTGAGATCAATTGCAACTCAGGTCTTCCTTGCTCCAACTGACCGCTTTATTCACTGTGCTACCTAGTTTTTTCAAGGAAGCTGATATTACTGGATCTCAGGGTACCTGGATGGGAAGAAGATATTAGAAAGACTAGAAAGGCAGAAGGAATCAAGTGATGAAGGGCTTTGAATGTTCTTCAGAATTCTCTGAATTCCTTATCGTCATTGACAAAGAAATATTAAGTAACATTAATATACCATCATATGCTCAGCTATTCCCCAGAGATCACAAGTTTCAATTCAGCCTTCTAGAGGAGTATTAGCACTGAAGACACAATCATACATAACAGCAGGGTTCTCCTGTTAAGGCTATGCCTTTAGAATATTTTTCTAAAAATGGAACAGTTCTATGATCCCCTTTTTCCTCAGATGGGTCCCTACGTCGTGACAGACTTTGCCATTGTCACCTCTCCCTCTTATCAATATTTCTCTCTTGAACTCTTCTATTTCAATTATTTTATATCAGATTTCCAGTTGCCCACCTAGTTATTCTATCTCTGAAATGATTAATCCTTCCTTAATTCTAATAAGAATAATAAAAATAATCCTACATCAATATCATAGCTAGCATTTATCTAATGTTTTAAGTTTTCAAGTGTTCTTCCCATATTATCTCATATGATCCTCACAATAACACTAAGGAACTATTTTTACTCCTTTTTTACATATAGGGAAGCTGAGGCTAAGAGATATTAAGTAATCTAAATACTAATTGTCTCAGAAAGCGTTTGAATTCAGATCTTTCTAATTCCAAGGCTATTCTCAGAATCAGGAAGACATGGGTGAAAGTCTTTCCTCTGGCAAATATCACCTACATCAACATCAGCAGTTCTCTTAATCTTTCAGAATTCCCCCCCAAAATTAAAAATGATGGACATGTGCTTCATTACTACAGGACTTTCTCAATTTTCTTCACACTAATGAAACTAAAGGACTTAATAACAATTAAACCAAACAACAACAAAACTATCTAATAGAAAACATGAAGTCATTTAAATAAGAAAAGTTAAAATTATCACAATTTTTAAAATAAATTTTTATTTTGTAAGAAAAAAGAATACTGAATGTAAATCAACAGAAGATATGCTCACTTTTTTTCTTCTTTTCTTCTCTCATGTTTTTCTCTTTTGTTCTGACTTTTCTCTCCCAACATGATTCAGAAAAAAATATGCATTTTAAAAATTAATGTACATTTATAACCAAAAAAAAGAAAAAAGAAAAAAAAACAGAATAGAAAAAGAAAGACAGAAAAGGAAAATAAAAAACAAAATCAAACATTTGTCTTGTGCCCAGCAAAACATTAGGGGGGATTCAAAATATATAACAATAAACTTTTATAAATTTAATAAATCTTTTTCTTGGCTTCCTTGTAGGTTATTTTTTATTGTCTACTTTATTTTTTATTAATAAAGTTAAAAAATACTTTCTTATTTCCCCCTTATTCCCCCCATCTCTCCCAAGTCAACTACAGTTAAGCATAAATATATTTATACATATATAGTCACACACAAATATTATATATATATATATATATATTTATATACACACACACATATATATTACTGACTATACAAAGATCAATGTGAATATATACATATGCATTTACCCATATGTAGACATGGACCTAAAACAATATTAATATGGCTGACATATAATTAAGATTTCTCTTTTGACTGAATCTTTAAGTTTGACTTTGTCTAAGATTAATGATTAATAATGTACTTTTTTTCTAATAATTTCTACTCCTGATCCTTGTTGTGGTGCTTGTGTATATCTCTTATTTTCTATCCCTGCTAACTCTACTACTTTTAATTCTGCTCTTTATCTTGCCTTGCTATTACTTAACCTCCTCCCACCCATCAATCCCTTCCTTATCTTCTCCCCTCACCTTTTCTTTTCCTATTTATCTCATTCCTCTTAATCTACATACCTCATCCCACTCCAAACAATTTAAACATTCTTCTATATCCCACCTTATTCTATGATATCCTTTCCCTTCCTATTATCCCTTTCCCATTGATCTACACACCTTTTATCACTACCATTGCTCTATACACTTTTCTATACTCCATCTTTTCCTTGATCCCTTGCCCATTAATCTATACATCTCATCCCTCTACCATAAATCTACAATTCTTCTATAGCTAACCTTATACTATTCCCTCCCTACTTATTTCTTTATAGATTTTGGAGGGTATTATACCCTTTCTTTTGAAATCCCCAGTTACTGATGTCAATATTAAATATATGGTACACATTTCCATGTACAATATATAAATGATTTGTCCATGTTGAGTTCTTTGAAATTAATCTTTGATGTTGACTCTTGTGTGTTAAATTTTCTATTAAGTTTGGGTTTGATTGAGACAAAAGGCTGAAAATCTGTGTTCATTAAATGTCCATTTTATAATTCAATATTATGGATAATTGTACTGGATAGGATATCTTTGGCCTCAGACCTAGTTCTTTTGATTGCTGGCATATACTATTCTAAGACCTGCATTCTTTTATTATGACAGCTGATAAGTCCTGCACAATTCCAATTTTAGCTCCAACGTATTTGAATTGCCTTTTTCTTTTGTTTTGTGTCTTGCAAAATTTTCTCTTTGATCTGAAATTTGATCTTGAAATTTGGCAATAATGTTCCTATGTGCTCTCTACAAAGCATCTCTTTGAGATGGTGATTGGAGGATTTTTTCTATTTCTATTATCCCCAAATATTCTATCATTCTAGGACAATTTTCTTTGATTTTTTTCTTGCATTATTGTATCAAGGTTCCTTTTTTGTTCACAGCTTTCAGGTAATCCAGTTATTCCCATTTTTTTCTTGAAATGTTCTCCAGATTTTTTTTAATATTTCACATTCATTCTATTTTTTCATTCTTTATATTCTGTTTTGTTGGGTTTGGGTCTCTTTTAACTTCCCTAGCTTCCCTTTACCCAATCTAATATTCAAAGTGTTATTTTTTTCTTTAAGACTCTATTTCCTTTTCTAATTGCTTAACTTTTTTTTCATAATCTTCTTGTTTCTCTTGGATGATTTTTTTAGTCATTCCTCAATGTCTCTCACTTGATTTTAAAAGTCTTTTTTGAATTCTTCTATAAATTCTTTTGGGGCAAGTAGCCAATTGGTAACTTTTCTATTCATTAATTTCTTTTTGATATGTTTTGTGTCTTTTATTTGTCCCTATCACATTCTACCCTCTACCCTATTCATTCCTGTACATCTCATATTCATCACACTTTCAACAGAAATATAGCTTGTCCACAACAGTAATAAGCATTTATTAAAGATTTGTTTGTTGGAAGAAAGAACAGAAACACACTGATCTCACTGCCCAAAATGTTCATAAATTCTGAATAGGGATTATTTTCTCATTGCCCCAGATATATAATAACCATGGCCTGAGGAGGGCAACATTGCCTTTGTAGGGCTTACCTTCAGCTGAGTGCTCAGGCTGAGCATCTATGAATATGACTGCTTAAAGTGTATGCAGTAACAGAGCAGGCTGATTGGATAAACATTCAGACAGGCTAACAATCCCTACCCTGTTTCACAGGGTGAAAAAAAACCCAGTTTAAAGGATCCATTTCCTAGAACCCAGAATTAGTTGTTCACTGCCTGCGGTACTGAGAGATGGAGACATACCATGGAGCCTCACTGTTGATCCTGTATCTTCACCTGGCCTGTGAGTTAAGGGGTTTCTGTATATGGGGACAGGAGAAGACAGAAGCCATTTCTCCAAGGACTCAGAGGCAGTCAGGGACTGAGCAAATGGGGCTTCCTGGCTGCATTGGGGAAATGATAGACATAAAATGAGGAGAGAGGCTGACCTGAGGACCAGGGACCTATGTCTGACATTGTCTTTCTGCCCAGGGGTGAGTTGCCTGCAGAAGGTGGAGCAGAGTCCTCAGTCCCTGAAGATCCAGGAGGGAGAGAGCACCACAGTCAATTGCAGCTACACAGAAACCACTAGCCAAGGGCTGCAATGGTTCAGGCTGGACCCTGGACAAGGACTCACCTCCCTATTTTACCTGACTTCAGGGGAGAAGCAGAATGGAAGATTGAAATCCAGGCACAGTGCAAAAGAGCGCCACAGCATCCTGCACATCACCAATGCCCAGCCTGAAGATTCAGCCACCTACCTCTGTGCTGCTGGAGCACAGTGATTCCCAGACACCTGCAGGCTGTGCACAAACCTTGGAATTGAGACACAGACCCTTCCAGAAAGCACATTATAGCACCCTAAAAGCATACCTACAGCTTATTTTTCTGGTTCTCATTTAAATTCCATCATTTGATAGTGGCATCAGTCACTTAACCAAAACCACAAACTCTGGCCTGTACCCATTGATAACGCAATATAATAGATGAGAATCAGGTCAAATTCAGTGTTAGTCTGTGAACTAGTAGAGGTCACACCTCTTAATTATTCAGTGTAGTCTCACAGAATATGTTTGGGATATAAGGAGAGTGGTATAATATGAGATTGGCCAATTATGATAATTTAATGGAGTTTTGGGTTTCTTTCTGGGATACAGCCCCAAGTTCCACCATCTTTCCAAAGTAAAATGTCTCTCCTGATTCCATGGGCTGTAGCTAGACTTCAGGCTCTTTATCAGTCTCTATGTTTTCAAAATTAGTAACAACAGGAAACACCTCTCATATCTGTTCTCTGAGTCCCTATTCCATACTTAAAACCCTTCCTCCATCATGATCCTTTAATCATAAGATTTAACAATTAATTGATTTAGTTAATTATCTTTTAATTTATTCAAACAATTCTTAATAAAATAGCACAGCAACACTAAGACAATAATGTAAAAGTCTTTTAAAGAGCAAGTTGAAAGATCTGTTACAACCTAAATGTACAACCCTTTCTCTCACATCTTTTCCCATACTGTTGAAAGAGGAAAGGAATAGATTTTACAAGTTGTAGGTATCACTAGAATTTCCTCATTAAGTGCTTTGAGGGATTGGAAGGAGGGGAAAGCCTTAGAGTTGCCTCCACTTACTCTCACTGTGACTATTTTCAGGATTTGTTCATCTCGACAGACTCAAACCGTCTTCAGTCTGGTCTTTATTCACTCCACCAATTCCCATTTCTTCCAGCTTCTCAGGACTTCTGGCATCCTCCAAGCCCAAAACACTCCATAGATTTCTGTTGCCACTGCATTGTACCCAACTTAGAGCTATTCCCACTCCAGTCATTGAAAAGAAAAATCCAAAATGAGTTTGAATAGCAAACAGAGCCATTCTATCATGGAGCACAAAATAGCATCTATAATAAATAGCATTGCTGCAAGTATATATGTCCTAGTGCTAATGAAGCCATGCCTGTTCACATCATTCTCATGCATTCTATAATCATCAAAGAAACAACTTGTCAATTAATTGATTAATTATTTAATTATTAACCAGTCAGTGGTTGAGGAATATACTTTGCCACTGGAGGGTGCTCTGACTACATATAAATGAACTATTAGGGGAGGATTCTACTTATATTGATTAGAGATTTCTAGACTTAGCCCTCTATAAATTTATA
This sequence comes from Myrmecobius fasciatus, assembly GCA_023553655.1. Lineage (NCBI taxonomy): Eukaryota > Metazoa > Chordata > Mammalia > Dasyuromorphia > Myrmecobiidae > Myrmecobius > Myrmecobius fasciatus. The sequence continues at coordinate 351,414 of JAJPUD010001554.1, read as the reverse complement.
GTAATAATCTGATCTTTGTGCTGAAATTAAATAATACAAGAGACTCTCATCCTTGTTATAAAAGCTATATTCTTGATTTGAAGGATTCTCCCTTTCTGATTCACAAACTCTCAGCTTCATTAATAGGATTCAAATCATTCCCTACTCCAAGTCCCTCCTCTATACAATAATATCAACTGGTCACCTGCCTAAAAAAGAATTCAAAGATTAACTAAAAAATCTTTAAAACTCAAATGAGAGATTGAAGAACAATTTAGAAAGACAAGATCAAAACAAACAAGATTATGAAAAGAAAACCAACTAGAAAACAAAATGCAAGCAAACAATAACAGAAAGAGTGAAAATGCTGTGTTGTGGTACACCATTGTCTTCCTGGGTGTAGCTGGCTCTTTTCATCACTAAACAACTGGAACTGGTTTGACTCATTTCATTGTTGAAGAGAGCCACGTCCATCAGAATTGATCATCACATATTCTTGTTGCCGTGTATAATGATTCCTGGTTTTGCTCATTTCACTTAGCATCAGTTCATGTAAGTTACTCCAGGCCTCTCTAAAATCATCCTGCTGGTCGTTTCTTACAGAACAATAATATTCCATAACATTCATATACCATAACTCATTCAGCCATTCTCCAACTGATGGGCATCCACTCAGTTTCTAGTTTTTTGTCACTACAAAAAGGGCTGCCACAAACATTTTTGCACATGTGAGGCCCTTTACTTTCTTTATGATCTCTTTGGGATACAGGCCCAATATAAACACTGCTGGTATGCATAGTTTGATAGCCCTTTGAGCATAGTTCCAAATTTCTCTCCAGAATGGTTGGATCTGTTCACAGTTCCACCAACAATGTATTAGTGTCCCAGTCTTCCCACATTCCCTCCAACATTCGTCATTATCTTTTCTAGTCATCTTTGCCAATCTGAGAGACGTGTAGTACTATCTCAGAGTTGTCTTAATTTGCATTTCTCTGATCAATAATGATTTGGACTTTTCATATGATTAGCAATAGTTTTAATTTCTTCATGTGAAAATTGGCTGTTCATATACTTTGACCATTTATCAATTGAAGAATGACTTGATTTTTTATTAATTTGAGTCAATTCTCCATCTATTTTAGAAATGAGGCCTTTATCAGAACCTTTGAATGTAAAAAAAATGATTTCCCAATTTATTTCTTGCCTTCTAGTCTTGTCTGCATTAATTTTGTTTGTACAAAAACTTTTTAACTTAATATAATCAAAATTATCTATTTTGTAATCAATGATGATCTCCAGTTCTTTTTTGGTCACAAATCCCTTCCTTCTCCACAGATCTGAGAGGTGAACTATCCTATGTTCTTCTAATTTGTTTATAATATCAGTCTTTATGTCTAGATCATGAACCTATTTTGATCTTATCTTGGTATATGGTGTTAAGTGTGGGTTAATGCTTAGTTTCTGCCATACTAGTTTTCAGTTTTCCCAGCAGTTTTTGTCAAATAGTGAGTTCTTATCCCAAAAGCTGGGGTCTTTCAGTTTGTCAAACTCTAGATTGCTATGGTTATTGACTATTTTTTCCTGTGAACCTAATCTATTCCACTGATTGACTATTCTATTTCCTAGTCAGTACTGAATGGTTTTGATGACTACTGCTTTATAATATAGTTTTAGATCTGGTACAGCTTTTTTTCATTAATTCCCTTGAAATATTTGACCATTTGTTCTTCCAGAAGAATTTTGTTGTTTTTTTTCTACATCAGTAAAATAGTTTCTTGGGAGTTTGATTGGCATAGCAAGAAATAAATAGATTAGTTTAGATAGTATTGTCATCTTTATTAAATTCACTTGACTTATCCAAGAGCACTTGACATTTTTCTAGTCGTTTAGATATGACTTTATTTGTGTGGAAAGTGTTTTGTAGTTTTGCTCATATAGTTCCTGACTTTCCCTTGGCCAAATGTTTTATACTATCAATATTCCATTTAAAATATGGAATTTCTCTTTGTATCTCTTGCTGTTGGATTTTGTTAGTGATGTATAAAAATGTTGATGATTTATGTGGGTTTATTTTGTATCCTGCAACTTTACTAAAATTGTGGATTATTTCTAATAGTTTTTTAGTTAATTCTCTAGGGTTCTCTAAGTATACCATCATATTATTTTCAAAGAGTGATCGTTTCATTTCCTCATGACCTACTCTAATTCTTTTAATCTCATTTTCTTCTCTTATTGTCGAAGCTAGCATTTCTAATACAATATTGAATAGTAATGGTGATAGTGGGCAACTTTGTTTCACCTCTGATCTCATTGGGAATGGTTTCAGTTTATCCCCATTACTTATGATGCTTGCTGATGGTTTTAAATAGATGCTACTGACTATTTTAAGGAAAAGTCCATTTATTCCTATACTCTCTAGTGTTTTTAATAGGAATGGATGTTGGATTTTATCAAATGCTTTTTCTGCATCTATTGAGATAATCATATGTTTTTGTTAATTTGGTTGTGATGGGGACCAATTTATAGCATCCTTTGGGGCTTCATCTGGAGATATTCTACAATTCAATTCAAACTTCAAGGTTTGAAATCTTTTCTTCTCTTTTACCATAAAAACTATCTAGGGTCAAAATTCTTTTTGCTTGTTTACTCTTTTTTTTAAAGTTGAGATCTGCTTTTAGGGCAGCAGAGATTGTCTAAGCTTCCTCTACAAGTGGCAGTGGCTGCACTTGTCAGTGCTGGCTACTCTGAGTCAGCATTTACTGATTTCGGGTGCTGGGTGGGCATGGCCAGGTCTCATGGGACTCTGGCATTTCAGGGTTCTCTATTTACCTTTTGTGTTTGTGATGTTTTATAACTCCTCTGCTGATCTACGGGATTGCATCCGGGCAGAGTAGCCAACACTGCTATAGATTCCTCCCTGTAGATTCTCCATCGCAGAGTCCGCACTGCCCTGTCTGTCCTGCCTGCAATTGGCATCTGTGCTTGTCCTGCTTTCACTTTTCCTGCTTGGACGTGTCCTGCTTGGGCTTGTCCCACTTCTTTCCATGCCTGATTGAAACAGACCTTTCCTGGAGAGCTTCAAAATTATCTTCTGCTAGTTATTTGTTGCACTTCCAATATTTGTGGATTCTGGTAGTCCAAAATTAATTCAGAGGCTGGATTTGCTAATTAGTCTGAGGGTAGGAGAAGGTCAGAAAAAACCATGTGTCCTCTCTGTCATCTTGGCTCTACCCCATGATTTATGTTTTATGCATGGAAATGTAAACCTTGTTCTAAGATTGTCATTAGTAATTGGGTAGTTCAAAAAAATTTGGGGTAGAATTGTGTATAATGTGATTCTAAAAAAATACTATAGGAAACACAGAGGAATTAGATGGGAGAGGAGGACTAGTAATTCTGCTACTATACTCTCACTGGGAATGGTTACAGAGGGAATAATATGTATATATTTAGGAGGGTATAAAAGTTTTCTAAATTCAAAAAGAAGGAAGAGGGCAAGAGGATAAGGAGGGGGAGAGAAAACAGGGGAAGAATTTTTAGATGGAACCCTAATCACATCAGATCAGGATGAAAGTGAGAGCAACATACACATTTAGAAGGGAATAAAAGTCTTCAATTTATGAAGAAAAAAGAGGGTGAGGAATAGTGGGAGGAATAGAAGGCTGTATATATTAATAGGAATGAGATAAGGTACAAATAGATTAATAGAATAAGCATGGGGAGAAAAAATAAAGGAGGACTTCTTGGAGAAGGGTATAGGCTATGTAACAAGAGGACAAGGTTGTGGTAGAAGTGCACAGAGGAAACAGGAAATATAGGAAACCAAGAGATGCACACAAATATGATAATAAAGCTCAGGAGTAGAATTTATAAGATTAAAAAAAGGAAAGGTAGTAATCATTATTTCAGAAAAATTAAAGCTAAAATAAATTTAATCAAAAGAGAAAAAGAGGGAAACTACACTATATGCCAGCTATATTCATCAATATTGTTTTAGACTATTTTGAAATAACAAGACAATATAAAGTTGCAATATTGCTGTGATGTAGGAAATGATGAGTTGAGTGGATTTAGAAAAAAATGAAAAGACTTGGATTTATGAAGGAAGATGTTATCAACTTTCAGAGAAAGAGAGGACAAACAAGCATATTATGGTCTTACATAAATATATATATGAAAGCATATGCATGTATATATGGATGATTAAAAATACCTATGTATATATATATGGGTAGTATTTATTATATAGGATCTCTTGGAATAAAAATTGAATGCTTTATATTTTGAAGCCTCTTTTATAGTCTGCCGTGTACATAGCAATGTGATTTTTTTTTTCTATTTTGGTTTTAAGTTTTAAATTAATTATTTTTTTAAATGATGAAAGAGCCTTAGATTTGGAGTCACAGTGTTTAGATAAAATCTCATTTCTGAGATGTCACTATGGACTTACAGTCTTTGTCACACCACCAATCCAGGAATCAGTTTCCTCATCTATAAAGTAAGTTTACAGTAGATAATTTTTGAGTTATTTTTCAGCTCTAAAGCTATAATCTTATCATCCAAAGATGTCCTCAAAGGTTCCAACACATTTTACATTGTAAGAATAGTACTGAAACATCTTACAGTACCCAAAATAACCAGGAATCTTTCTTAGCAAATTCTCTCATTGTCCTAAAATTTCTTTCTTTTTAAATTTTTAAAATTTTTATTTTCCCCAGTTACAAGAAGAAACAACATTTTTTGTTTATACATGTACATTCATATTTTTACATATTTCCTTATGAATCATGTTGGGAGAGAAAAATCAAAACAAAGGAAAAAACTACAAAAGAAAAAAAAAGAAAAGAAAAAGAAAAATATGTAAGCATAGCATATGCTGACTTACATTCAGTCTCCATAATTCTTTCTCTGGATGTAGATGGCGTTTCCATCCAAAGTTCATTGGGATTGCCTTAGATCACTGAATAGCTGCTGAGAAGAAGCAAATCCATCATAGTTGATCATCACACAATCTTGCTGTTGCTGTGTACAATGTTTTCCTGGTTCTGCTTGTTTCATTCAGCATTAGTTCATGTAAATCTTTCTAGGCCTTTCTAAAATCATGCTATTCATCATTTTTTATAGCACAATAATATTCCATTACTTTCAAATACCATAATTTATTCATTCAATGCCCAATTGATGGGCATCTTCTCAATTTCCAATTCTTTGCCCCACAAAAAGAGCTGCTACAAACATTTTTACACATGTGAATCCTTTTCTCTCTTTGATTATTTCTTTGGGATACAGACCCAGAAGTCATTATCTTAAAATTTCAATTGTTGACCATAAGGGGGAGCAGGACTACCATGGGAAAAAATGTCTGCAGTGGGGGGATTTTTGTGTCTGCACACGGGATCTTGTGTGATGTATATAACTGATGCAGCTCTGATAGGCTTGGCAGCCACACTGAAGGCTCACTGGTATGTTTCCTGATACAATGAGAGATGTTTTGAGAAAAAACAACTTGAATAGAAAGTACTGGTGTGTGATCCACGTTTTTGACCCAAGCATTCATTGATCAAGACAAGAGAGAAAATGGAGAAGCTCCTAAGGACTTCATTAGTGATTATGGGGCTTCTACTAAAATGTGAGTTGGGATTTTGAGAGGGAGAAAAGGGAGACTCACCATTCCCCAAAAATATTATATAGGAGCTTAAAAGGAGGATATTCCTCAAAATACTAGATGGGAAATACAGGACTTCGGCACATTGAGATTCTATGGATGAATGGGAGGGTAGAGGCTGGGGAAAGCAAAATAAAGGGAATGTTGACCTGATGACCAGTTTTCAGTGTCTAAAATTGTCTTTTTGCATAGGGGTGAGCTGCCAACAGAGGGTGGAACAGAATCCTCCATTTTTGCATGTCCAAGAGGAAGAGAATATCACTATCAACTGTACTTATTCAGACCAAAATTCTCAAAGCCTACAATGGTACAGGCAGGATCCTGGGAAAGGCCTTACCTTACTAATTTACCTGACTTCAGGGACAAAGCAGGAAGGAAGATTCAAATTCATGATCAGCAGGAAAGATCGTCATAGCTCTTTGCACATCACTGCCTCCCAGCCTGGAGACTCAGCCATCTACCTGTGTGCTATGAGAGCACAGTGATCTCCAGGCACCTGTAGCCTGTGCACAAACTCTGTGGTTGGAGCCTCTTCATACTCCCTAGAAAAGTGCAATAGGGTGACAACCTCAGAATAGTTTTTCTCCCTTCTTTCTAGATCTACACTGGGAAACTTTTAATTGTAGCTCTCCATTATAATTCCAAGATCAAGAGTTTATCCCTTGCTTTCTGACCTTCCTGAAGTGACTATTCTTACTGAAAGCAGTGACAGAAAGCCAGATGCAGGTTTAAGAATATAGGTGCAGACGAAGAACAGGGCATACTTTATTTTCATTGAGTGGTTATTTTATCATCTTAATATCTTAATATTTCTTTATGCTCACTCCTAAGCATAGGGACATAACAAAGAATCTAAAAAGAGAGAAAAAACACTACACAAGATTAATCAAGTCTGACAGAATATGTAATATTCCATACACAACCTCCACCCCCACCCATTCATCTCTGTAAAGAAGTGGAAAGGAACATTAGAAACTACATTTTTTTAATCTTCTCTATAGCTAATGTGGTCTTTTTTATTTAGGCTATGTCCCCTTCAAATTTTTAGTCTAACCATGTACATTGTTGCAATCAGCCTTTTCCCCCTTTGATTCATATTGCTGCATTCAACTATACTTCAGATAATACTTACTTCTCTATCAATCAATAGACATTTCTTAACAGCTTATTACCTTTCAGTACTGTTTTGGAAATTAAATGACAAAGTATTTGTAAGGAGATTAGCATAGTCCATAGTAGGTGCTTAACAAACATCTGTCTTCTCTCTTCCATTACATACTAAGCATTCTGCTAACTCGACTTTACAAATATTATCTCATTTAATCCTCACAAAAAGAGATGCTGTTCTGACCCTCACTGTATGAATCAGGTGCCTGAGAGAGACAAAGGTAAAATGACTTGCCCAAAGTCACCCAGCTGCTAAATGTCTGAGGTCAGACTGGAACTCACCACTTTATTCTCTGTGCCATCTAGTTTCTTCAAGGAAGCTGATATTACTGGATCTAAGATCTACCTGCATGAAAAGAAGATATAAGAAAGGCTAGAAAGGTGGAAGGAACCAACTGATAAAGGGCTTTGAATGTCCTTCAGGATTCTCTGAATGCCTCATCATCATTGACAAAGAAAAAATAAGTAATACTAATATAATCATCCATTTAGACATTCTCCAGAGCTCATAATTCCTAACAACTCCACTCAAACTTCTAAGTTTTTTAGAGGAGCATCAGGGTCATAACAGCAGGATTTTCTTGTTAAGGCTATGCCTTTGGAGACTTTTCATAAAAATGGGACAATAATTTGCTCTCCTTCTTCCTTAGATGGGTCCCTAGGGCTTGACAACTTCCCCATCCTCACCTCTCCCTCCATTGATACTTTCTCTTATATTTAATTATTTTCCATAAAATATTACAGACTTCCATTTGCCACCATTCTTTTCTATCTCTGAAATGATTAATACTTCCTTAATTTTATAAGAATTCTCATAAGAATAATAGAAAAGGGGGAAGCGAGGTAGTGAAGTAGATAGAGTACCAGTCCTGAAGTCAGGAGAACCTGAGTTCAAATTTGGCCTCAGACACTTAATGCTTCCTAGTTGTGTGGTCCTGGGCAAGTCATTTAATCGCAATTGCCTCAGCAAAAAAAGAATAGAAAAGAGGAAGTATGACTCAAATATCATCACCATAGCTAGCATTTCTGCAGTGTTTTGAGTTTTCAAAATGTTTTTCATATATTATATCATTTGATCTTCACAATAACTCTAAGAAGCAATTATTATGACCATTTCATATATGAGGAAGCTAAGGCTGAGAGAAATTAAGCAATTTATACAGTAAGCATCTCAGCACTTGACCTTAAGCCTTTCTCATTCCAAGACTATTCTCAGAATCAGGAACACTTGGATGAAAGTCTTTCCTCTGACAAATATCACCTATGTAAACATCAGTAGTTCTCTTAACCTTTTAGAACCCCCAAATGATCACTAAGATTAAAAATTATAGATATTTGGCAATCTTCATTATTATATCCATGTTCCTCACAAGAGTGAAATTACAGACTGAATAAAAAAAACTAAATAAAACAGCACAAAACATTGTCAATTGGATAATAAAAGCTAAAATTATCAGAATTGTTTTTTGCTTCTGAAAATAGAAATTCTTACATTTTAGTGAAAACATGATTAAAACTGGACTTTGAACTTTCTTAGCTCCCACTATTCTTAGAAATCTAATTTGTAGTCGCCTCCAGAGTAATTCCATATTATTTCTTTCCCAATTCTAAACCTATCTGAGATTGATGCCTAAGCAAAGTGCCAACTTCTTTGCCCAAGAGAGATTCCAGTTGGCAAAGCTACTGGTTTTCTTAGTCTCCTTCCAGAAGCAGCACTAAGATTTTATCTCTGATTATGGAACACCCAACCAAGAAAGACATTTTCCTCATAGCCTTTGATATTGATAATCACCTCAACCTGCATGTTCCCAGGATTTCAAATTCTTAAAAGTTCCAATGAGCCCAGCCAAGAACCAACAATATACTGAATTTCCATCCAGAAATGATTTCAGTACTTTCATAAATTTAATAGACTGTGATGATGAAGGTTTCCACAGCATTCCTTCCATGATAATATACATTTGGATCATCTAACATGCTTACATTTCCTTTTTTGAAACAGCAACCCACACAAATCATCACCATTTCTATATATTACCAACAAAGCCCATCAGCAAGAGAGAGAGAAATTCCATTTAAAATTACAGTAGACAAAATAAAATATTCAGGCATCTATCTACCTGCCAAGACAAACCCAAGAACTATATGAACACAATTACAAAACATTTCTTACATAAATAAAGTCAGATCTAAAAAATTGGGAAAATACCAATTGTTCATGGCTAGACTGAGCTAATATTAAAAAAATGACAATTCTGCCCAAATTGGTCTACTTGTTCAGTGCCATACCAATAAAAATGCCAAAATATTATTTTGTAGAAATACAAAAAAATAATAACAAAATTTATCTGGAAGAACAAAAGGTCAAGAATATCAAAAGAATTAATGAAAAAATACAAAAGATAGTGGCTCAGTAGTATCAAACCTAAAACTATATTATAAAGCAGCAGTAGTCAAAATCATTTGATACTGGCTAAGAAATAGAGTTGTAGATCAGTGGAATAGATTAGATACACACAACACAATAATCAAGGTCTATATCAATCTAGTATTTGATAAACCCCAAACTTCAACTTCTGGAATAAGAACTCAGTATTTGACAAAAATTGCTGAGAAAACTGGAAAATAGTATGTCAGAAACTCGGCATAGACCTACATCTAATACCTCATACAAAAAAAGTCAAAATGAATACATGATTTGGGCATAAACCATAAACAAATCAAAGAAGAAGGGATAATTTATCTATCAGACCTTTAGAGATGGGAGGAATTTATGACCAAAGAACTAAAGAGGATTAGGAAAATCAAAGTGGACAACTCTGATTACATTAAATTTTAAAAAGTGTTTGCACAAACAAAACCAACAGAAACAAGATTAAAAGGGAAGTACAAAGCTGGAAAAAAAATCTTTAGTCAGTATTTCTGATAAATGTCTCATTTCCAAAATATATGAAGATCTCTGTCAAATTTATAAGGATACAAGTAATTCCACAATTGACAAATGGTCAAAAGCTATAAACAAACAATTTTCAGATAATGAAATTAAAACTATTTCTAGTTATATAAAAAAATGCTCTAAATCAACATTGATTGGACAAATGCAAATTAAAACAGCTCTGAAGTACTTACCCATACCTTTCAGATTGGCTAAGATAACAGGAAAAGATAATGATAAATGTTGGAGGGGGTGTGGGAAACCTGGGACACTAATGCATTGTTAGTGGAGTTGTGAAATGATTCAACTATTCTAGACAGCAATTTATAGTCCAAAGGGCTATAAAACTGTATATACCCTTTGACCCAGCAGTGCCATTACTGGATCTATATCCTAAAGATATTGTAAAGGAGGGAAAAGGACCCACATGTGCAAAAATGTTTTAGCAGCTTTTTTGTGGTAGAAAAGAATTGGAAAATAAGTAGATGCCCATTAAATGAGGAATGGTTGAATAAATTGTGGTACATGAAGGTAATGGAATATTATTGTTCTATAAAAATTGATGAATAAGTTGATTATTAAGAAAAAAGAAACATCAAGATGGCAGGAAAAGATAAATGTTGGAGATGTGGAAAACTGAGACACTCATGCATTGTTAGTGGAGTTGTGAACTGATCCAATCATCCTGGACAGCAATTTGGAACTATGCTCAAAAGACTATAAAACTGGACATACTCTTTGATCTGACAGTGTCTCTACTGTGTCTCTGTATCCCAAAGAGATCCTGAAAGAGAGGGAAAGAGTCACATGAATAAAAATGTTTGTAACAGCCCTTTTTGTAATGGCAAGGAACTGGAAACTGAATGGATGTCCATCTGTTGGGGAATGACTGAATAAGTTATGGGATATGACTGTAATGGAATTTTATTGTTCTATTATAAATCATGAGCAGACTCCCTTCAACTTCCACACATCTCCAGCTGATGATATCCCTTCTAAATCTGAAGGCCTGCTTTTTTATGATACTTGTCATGACTCTCTGAACCAAGTTAGTATTTTTTCTGCTCCCAAATTTCTTTTTAACAATTTTTATGTTTCCCCTTTATGCCTATTACATTCTACCTGTTTATTTCTATGCATTTTATATTGACCCAACTCCCAATAAATACATAATTTGTTGTGCCCTTTGTTCCAAAACAGTAGTTTGCACATAGTGGGAACTTATAAAAGATTTGTCTATTGAGAAGGCAAAAAAAGCAGAAATACAATGATCTCCCTGCCCAAAGTATTCGTGAATTCTGATCATTCTCTCATTGCCCCAGAAATGTAATAAACATGGCCTGAAGGGGGCAATATGCCATTGTATGACATACTTTCAGCTGAGTGCTCAGGCTGAGCATCTATGAATGTTACTATTTATAGTGTATGGAATGATAGGCTGATTGGCTAAGCAGTCAGGCTGATAATCTCTATGCTATTTGACAGGGTAGAAAAAAGACTAGTTATGTGAAGAAGTGACAATATCTTTTTACTAAAGAATCTATTTCCCAGAACCTAGAACTAGCTGTTCATTGATCTTGGAGTTGGAAGATGGAGACACGCTATGGATATGGAGCCTCACTGCTGATCCTGTATCTTCACCTGGCCTGTAAGTTAAGGGGTTTCTGTTTATGGGGACAGGACAAGACAGAAGCCATTCCTCAAAGGCCTCAGAGGCAGTCAGGGACTAATCAAATGGGGCTTCCTGGATACATTGGGGAAATGATAGACATAAAATGAGGAGAGATGCTGGCTGACCTGAGGACCAGGGACCTATGTCTGACATTGTCTTTCTGCCCAGGGGTGAGCTGCCTGCAGAAGGTGGAGCAGAGTCCTCAGTCCCTGAAGATACAAGAGGGAGAGAGCACCACAATCAACTGCAGCTACACAGAAACTACTGGCCAAGGGCTGCAATGGTTCAGTCAGGACCCTGGACAGGGATTCACCTCCCTATTTTACCTAACTTCAGGGGAAAAGCAGAATGGAAGGTTAAAATCCAGGTACAGCACAAAGGAGCGCCACAGCATCCTGCACATCACCAATGCCCAGCCTGAAGACTCAGCCACCTACCTCTGTGCTGTTGGAGCACAGTGATCCCCAGACACCTTCAGGCTGTGCAAAAACCTATTGCTGAGATGCAGATTCTTTCAGAGAGCACTTCATGACAATCTAAAAGCATACCCACTAGCTCATTTTCACAGTATACAGAAGCATTCTCATTTCAGTTCTATCTTATGATTCTGAGCTCAAGCATTTATTTAGCTACTACCTCTTGTCCTGGCCTCTGTACCTAAATATTGGTAATACGATGTAATAGAACATAACTAGGGGTCAAGCAGTGATTCACCTAGTGTTCTGTTAGAGATCATACCTCTTAAATACTCAGACTATTCTCACAGAATATGTTAAGAGTCAGCACTTAAGACAGTTTTATAGCATGTGATTAGCTTGCTGATGCTAACTTGGGACATTTCTTTGCTCTGGTATATATGTCTGTATCCTACTTTCTATGCTGTGTGAACTTTCTCTCCTGGTTCCATAATCTGCAGCTGGTCCCTAGGTTCTTGAACAATCTGACCTCAAATGTTTTCCAAATTACTAAAAACAGGAAATGCCTCTCATGTGTATTCTCTAGGCTCTTCCTTCCCTTCTCATTCATAATCCTTAAATGATAAAATTTGACAATTAATTGATTTTTATTGATCATTTGATTCATTAAAACAATTAAGTAAATAAAGTGGCACTGCCATATTTAGACAACAATATAACAGCTTTCAAATAGCAAGCTGAAGGATCTGTGGCAACTTGAATGGACTCCCCTTTCTTTTACATCCTTTCCTATCTTGTAGAAACAGGGAAAGGAAAAGATTTGGCAAGTTGTAGGAGTAACTAGGATTTCTTCAGCAAGTTATTTTGAGGGAACAGAAGGAAGGGGAGCCACTTGCTCCACTTAGTCTCACTGTGACTATTTTTAGGTCATGCTCATATTGCCAGGCTCAGTTTCTCTAATTTGGTTTTTATCCACTCCACCAATTCTTCTGATGTTCAAAATCCTCCATCAACTTCTCCATCCTGAACAATCTTTCCATGATTCTTGTTATGGCCCTTCTCCATATATTCTTCAATTGACCTCCATTGGAATTTTTTTTCATTAATTTCCTTGAAATTCTTGACCTTTTGTTCTTCCAGATGAACTTTGTAATTATTTTTTCTAGCTCTGGATAATAATTTCTTGGGAGTTTGATTGTTATGGTACTTGTTGTGGCAGTCTTAAGAGCTCACCTTGTATGAGCTCTTTGATCTCAGAGGTGAGATGAATGAGGCGGGAGACTCATAGGATGTGAAAAGAGCTCCAGTTTATTATGCCGCACAGCTTTGTTGATATACATTTTTGCAAATGTGATCAGCACACAAACAGTAGGTAAAGCCTAATCACCATTCAGAGAAGCAGCTCATGGGCATTGCGTATGCACGGTATCTGCCAATGGGAGGTGAGCCAACCCAGCCACGTCGGAAACCTGGCCCTGTCAAGGCATCCCTGCTCACAAACAACTAGCTGTGACCCTCAGGCTCAACCCATTCCCATGCCGTGTATCAGTGCTCCTTGCTCAACAAGGGCATTTCTGCAACATGGCAGAAAACTTATTGTGTACCACAGGTGAAGGTGGCCTCTGTACTCCCTCTCAGCAGGGTCCTTAAGTAGAAAAATTTAGGTAGTATTGTCATTTTTATTATTTTAGCTTGGCCTATCCATGGGTACTTAAAATTTTTCCAATTGATTATATCTGACTATTTGTGTGGAAAGTGTTTTGTAATTGTGTTCATATATTTCCTGAGTTTGCCTTGGCAGGTGGACTCCCAAATATTTTATATTATCTATAGTTATTTTAAATGGAATTTCTCTTTGTATCTCTTGCTGGTGGACTTTGTTGGCAATATATAAAAATGCTGATGATTTCTGTGAATTTATTTTATATTCTACAACTTTTCTAAAGCTGTGAAGTGTTTGTAATAATTTTTTACTGGATTCTCTAAGCACACAATCATATCATCTGCAAGAGTGTTCATTTTATTTTCTCATTACCTATTCTAATTCCTTAATTTCTTTTCTTCACTTATTGCCAAACCTATCATTTCTAATACAATATTGAATAGTAATGGTGATAATGGACCACCTTATTTCACCCCTGATTTTATTGGGAATGGTTCCGGTTTATCTCCATTATATATGATGCTAGCTGATGGTTTTAAATAGATGCTACTGATCATTTTAAGGAAAACTTCATTTATTCCTATACTCTCTAACAATAGGAATGGATGTTGGATTTTGTCAAATGTTTTTTCTGCATCTATTGAGATAATTATGTGATTTTTGTTAGTTTGCTTATTAATATAGACAATTATGCTAATAGTTTTCCTATAGAACCAGCCATTCCTGTTTTAAATCCTACTTGGTCACAGAGTATTATCCTGGGGATAACTTACTGTAATCTCTTTGCTAACATTTTATTCAAGATTTTTGCATTAATATTCATTAGAGAAATTGATTTATAATTTTCTTTCTGTTTTGATCCTATCTGGTTTAGACGTAAGCACCATTTCTGTGTCATAAAAGGAATTTGGCAGGACTCCTTTCCTAATTTTTCCAAATAGTTTGCATAGCCTTGGAATTAATTGTTCTTTAAATGTTTGGTAGAATTCACATGTAAATCCATCTGGCTCTGGAAATTTTTTTAGGAAGTTGACTAATAGCTTGTTCTATTTCTTTTTCTAAAATAGTACTATTTAAAGTAATTTATTTCCTCTTCTGTTAATCTGGGCAATCTATATTTTTGTAAGTATTCCTCCATTTCAATTAGATTATCAGATTTATTGACATAGAGTTGGACAAAATAACTCCTAATTATTGTTATAATTTCCTTTACATGGCTGGAAAGTTTTCCCTTTTTCATCCCTTCATTCTTGAAGAGGACTCATTGGTCCTCATCACAAGAGTATTGTCCTGACTTGTGTGTGAATTGGATTTAAGTGGAGCAAAGCTACTCAGTGTTGTCAGCCTCACTTTTTCCTTCTGAGTCATCACACTCCAGTTGAAAGACAGTAGTCGGGATGACTGGCAATGACCTGGGATGCAGTGAATGACCTTGGCTTTTCTAAATTAAGATCTTTCCCACACCTCAGTTTGTTTGAGGAAATGCCCAGGCAATGACTAAGAGATAGGCAAGAATTAAGATATAAGATGATCTAATTTACAAATACAAAAATATCAATCTAGTGAATATAACCATGGAAACATTGTCCTAGGATACTGGACAAATTTCCATCTCTAAGATTTCCCTGCTTAGTTTTAGTGTTTATTACTAAGCCTATTTAGGATTCTTTTTCCTCATCTGTAAACTAAGATTAGAATAGATGGTTTTTGAGGTTCTTTCCAATTCTAAAGTTATAATGTTGTCATCCTAAGATATCCTCAAAAGCTCTATCAAATTTTATATCCTAAGAATAGCACAGCAAGTATTATTCTTTACCCAAAGTATCCAGCAATTGTTCCTGGCAAATCTTTTCCCATTTCCCTAGAAATTCTATGGTTAGCATGGGCAGGGCAGGACTACCATGGCAAAAAATGTTTTCATTTGGGCATTTGTATGTTTGTGAATGAGGCTGTGTGCAACTTATCCCATAACAAATGCAGCTGTGATTGTCTGGGCAGCCAGGTTGAGCACCACTGATGTTTCCTCATTCGAAATTTAGATTTGAGAACAATGTCTTTACTAGATAGTGCTGGTCTAAAAGTCACATTTTAGATTTGTGTTTTTTGATCAAGGCAAGGGAGAGAATGGAGAAGTTCCTGGAGAAGTCATTAGTATTAGTGTGGCTTCTGACAAACTGTGAGGTTTTTGAAAAAATAAACAGAGAATCAACCTTGCCTCAAAATGTAGAGGGAACATTCTCCAAAATGCTGTCAGTAGCACAAAAGAGCTCATTACCTCAAAATGCCATATCAAGGAGGCAGAATCTAGATTAAAATCACATAGAGTTTCATAGCTATGTTGGGGGAGCCAAGAGGAAAAACCTTTAAATGGAATGGTACCTAATGACCAGTTTCTAGAGTATGACACTGTCTTTCTGCACAGTGTGAGCTCTCAACAGAAGGACTCAACAATCCTTAAGTGTTTGGAAGAGAGAGAACATCACTATCAATTGCACTTATCAGATAGTACTTCCCAAGGCCTTTAATGGTTTAGTCAAGATCTTGGGACAGGCCTGACCTTCCCATTTTATGTAACTTCAAAGATGAAGAAGAGAGGAAGGTTAAGATCCATGAACAGCATGATGTACCATCACAGCTCCCCAAACATCACTGACCTCCAACCTGGAGATTCAGCCACCTACTTGTGGAGTGTGGAGTCACATTAATCCCCAGACATCAGCTACCTGTGAATAAACCTGCAGTTGGGACTATAGCCACACTCCCTGGAAAAGAGCAATAAGGTGACAGTTTCAGAACTTTGATTTGTTTCTCCCAGCTTCCTCATCTTTCTGGATCCACACTAAGCACATTCTAATTCCAGTTTTATCTTATGATTCCAAGGTCAAGGATTTGTTGTTTGCTTCCTAACTTTCCTCAGGTAGCTTATTGCTTCTGTGGAGCAGTAATAGAGGTCTGAGAGCTCAAGAGGAGCTCACACTTTACTTTAAATTACACTGCTTTTTTATTATACCTTCATTCCTAATACAGTTATCCCTTTCACATCACAACTTTCCCCATCACAGTTTTGATATATTGCAGGTCATCATAAGAAATTAAATTGGAATTTGGGGGGAGTTTTGTGGAAATTGCAGATAGCACATGAAGGCCAGCAGATGAAACAGAGCCTATCCAAATACTTCACCAAAATTTTACAATATTATACTGTAAACACCCCAATAAAAGAAAAAGAAAAAAATTCAGACTTCTTCTCTGGTATGAACAGAAGGACAAAAAATTCCACATGTATTTTCCATATCACAGTGCATCCCTTAACCCCCACGATGTAGAAGGGATAACTGTTTTTTTTTGCCCTCCCTTATCCAGAGAATATGCACCTAAGTGACACAATAGATGGAGTGGTGAGTCTGCAGTCAGGGAGACCCATCATGCTAAGTTCAAATATAACCTCATACGCTAACTACGTGACATAGGGCAAGTCACTTATCCCTATTTACTTCTGCTCCTCATCTTTAAAATGAAATGGAGAAGGAAATGGCAAATCACTTCAGTATCTTTGTCAAGAAAACCCCAAATGGGGCCATAAAGAGTCAAACAAGACAGAAAATAACTGGGCAACAACATCCAGAGAATCATCTCTCAACACAACAACCTAGTCTGACAGAACATGCAATGCTACATGTCCATAGAGCTCCCAGTCTTTCCACTCATGTCTCTGCAAAGGAATACAAGGAGCAAAGGAAACTACATTTCTCTTCTCCAGAGCCAAGCTTAGTCATTATAATTATTCAGTGTCTTCTTCCAAAGTTTGGTCTTGCCATGTACATTATTACAATTAATTTTTCCTTGTTTCAGCATACTTCACTCAGCCCTAATTCTGTTAATATACCATTCTGTCACTCAATAAGCTTTTATGAAGTACCTACTATGTGACAGGTACAGTGCCTGTCCCAATGTCACAATGGGGATGCAAAGCAAAATAACAAATAGTTCCTGTCTCAAGGAGCTTACAGTCTAATGGGGAAGGCAATATGCAAACAAAGTATAGAGAGGAGAAATTAGAGATAATCCACAGAAGGGAGGCACCAAGCATGAAGGCAGATCCGTAAAGGCTTCTTGTAGAAGATGAGAATTTAACTAAGATTTGAAAGGAGCCAGAGAGGTCAACAGATGCAGATGAAGAGGGAGAAAGGTTCAAGAGTGAGAGATAGCCAGTGAAAATGCCTCCTATGGCCAAAGGAGTGCTTTGAGTGAGAGGGGAAGGAGGGAAAGAAGGAAGGATAGAAAGAAGGAAAAAAGGGAGGGAAGAAGGGAGGAAGGAAAGATTAAGCACTTACTATGTGCCAAACACTGTGCTGTATGCTTTACAAATATTATTTGAGCCTTACAACAACCCTGGGAGGTAGGTGCTATTATCACCATTTCACAATTGTGGAAACTAAGGCAAACAGAGATTAAATGAACCTTGCCCAGAGTGCCATAGCTACTAAGTTTCTGAGGCCAACTTGGAACTCAGGTCTTCCTACCTCCAAATTCACTGAAATCAGCTGTTTCAAAGAGACTGCTACCACTGGATCACAACATCCTTGGATGGGAATAAGATATAAGAAAGACTGCAAAGGTAGGAAGGAGGTTATAAAAGGCTTTGAATGTCTCCAGAATTCTCTAAAATCCTCATTTCCATTCAATACTACTGAGTAACATGAATATACTATCATATGTTTAACCTTTCTCCAGAACTTATAATTCTCAACAACTCAACCGAGGCTCATAGAAGAGCATCAGCAATAAAGAGATGATATTATCAAAGGGATTCTCCTGCTTAGGTCAAGTCTGTAGATCTTTTCCTAAAACTGGAACAGTTTCTTGCTCTACGCTTCCACTTTTCCCCCAGGTAATTATGTAACAGGCTTTCCCATTTGCAACTGCTCCCCACTTCCATGATTTTCATTGCCTTCAATATTTCTCTCATGTTTCTCTGTCTCAATTTTCTTATATCAACTAAAACAGATTTCCCCATTTGCCCACCTAACTTTTTATCACTAAAGTTATTCATTCTTCCTCAAATCTAAAATAAAAAACTAGAAGAAAAAATATAGTGGATATTAATAACAATTATAACAATAATTATAATATTCATAAAGTTCTTTACATATATAATTTCATTTGATGCTCAGAATCTGAAACCCTATTGTTATTCCAATATTACAAATGGGAAACTGAGGTTGAAAGAGATTTAAGTTTTTGACACAGTAAACATCTGAACTCAGAATTTGCAAAGTTGTTCTTAGAGGCAAGAAGAATTAGATGAAAGTCCTTCCTCTAATGTATATTACTTATGTAAAAATCAGCATTTCACTTAAACTGTCAGTACCCCCTGAACAATTTTCTAAGATTATGGTATGGAAAATTGTCAATCTGCATTAGGATAAGACCTTTCTATATCAGATATTTTTCATACCAATGGAATCAACTATGTGGACAGCAAAACAAAACTAGAGGAAAACAAGAAGTCATTTAAAATACTGAAAACTAAAGTTTTCAGAGTTGTTTTTTTAACTTCTGAGAAAAGAAATCCCCATACTTCAGTGAAATCATGATTGGAACTAAGCCCTGGGCTTTCTTAGCTTCCCTTATTCTTAGATATCCTATTTGTTCTTGCTCTCAAGAGTCACTCCATCTCCATATATATCTTGGAGGGATGCTAGACCAAAGTTCCAGGTTCCTTACCTAAAGCAGAGGCAGATAGGCAATGTTACTAACTTTCTTAATTTCTTTCCAGAATCAACATCCTGATTTTATCTCCTCAATTGGAGTTTCCAGTTGAGGAAAACATTTCCCTTATGACCCCAGAAGTCTCCTGGTACTTTGACCTGAATGGTTACAGGACTGCAAATTTTTGGAAATTCCACTTTTTGCAGCTTAAGAGCAGCAAATATTCTTTTCCAGAAATTATTTCAATTTGCTTTATAAATGTATAAATTGTGATGATAAAGGTCTTTACAACACTTCTCCCACTCAGAAGAAGGAAGAGTCTTTTCCCATAGCATAAAAATGTCCATTTGGAACTAGAATATAATATATACAGAGAATCCCTCTTTTGTATCAACATAAACTCTTCCCCTCTGATTACCCCCGGGACTCATTTCATATTTAAGTAAAACCAACTTTCTCATGCTTCACCTGAAGCCTCATAAGGTCAGGGGAGCACTTCTAGTTTTGCCATGTGGGTCTAGCACTCTGTACATGTTAAATGTTCAATGATAAAATCATTTCTGACTTTTCCTTGTCTCTTAATCACTCAGATCTTAATCTCTTTTTATCTAAAATATTCTAACGGCCTTCTAAATATTGTCCTATCCCTAGATTATTCCTTCTGCAATATGCTTTCAATGCCACTATCTATGAGAGCTTTATAATGCATCACCATGATGATGTCAAAAACCTTCAGTGGCTCCCCATTGACTGCTGAGTAAAGCTCAGACTCCTGTCAATGACATTCATATGTCTGACATTGTGTTTCTGCCCAGGGATGAGCTGCCTGCAGAAGGTGAAGCAGAGTCCTCAGTCCCTGAAGATCCACGAGGAAGAGAACACCACAATCAACTGCAGCTACACAGATACTTTTACAGGGTCTGCAGTGGTTCAGGCAGGACTCTGGGAAAGGTTTTACCTCTCTATTGTTCATAAAGTCAGAGAAGAAGCAGAAAGGAAAGCTAAGATTTGTGATTAGAAGGAGGGAGCACATAAGCTCCCTGCACATCACCAATGCCCAGCTTAAACACTCAGCTACCTACCTCTGTGCTGTAGAAGCACAGTGATCCCCAGGCACCTGTAGGCTGTGCACAAGCCCTAGAGCTGAGACAGCAGCCCCAGTATCCAGCAAGAAGCACTTTATTTCATCCTAAATGCATTTTTATATCCTCATCCTTCCTAGTTCACATCACAAGCCTTTTTATTCTAGCTACACCCTAAGATTCTGCTATTAATTGATCAATCAACAAATATTTATTAAGCATTTACTATGTTTCAGGCACTGCTCTAAAGGAGAGGAAAACAAATAAAAAGCAAAAATGGGCCTGCCCTCAAGAAGTCTATATTCTAAAGAATCAGAAATCTGGCTAATGTTACCTACCTGAGTCTGTAGTACAACAGAAGCTTTAGAATCAAACCAGGTCAGATTGATACATGCCCAGAGGTCTGGGAGAGGTCCTGGATCCTCAATTCAGTCTCATTGATAAGGTGCTGTATTATTAGGGTTCTCCTCCTCTCTTAGCTATCGCTGGAGAAACATTTCTTTGTTCTGGAATAGTTCCCTCTCGGCCTCATGCAAACTCCCTCAGGTTGGTCTGCCTACTCTCTTTAGTATTCATTGGATACATATTTCTAGCTCTTCCTACCATATATACCACCCCATATACAGCCCAAAGTCTTAAATCCTAAGCCTTGTTTGCTGCCTCTAAGGGTTTTATTGTAAATAACTAGGGGAAAAAACCTATACAAGTATCTTTTGTATTCCAAACTGCCACTGAGAGTTTCGGGGATAGAGCCAAAAAGACTGGGTGAAGCTAGGAATCTGCTCTAGCTTTCTTAGTTTCCCTTGAAAATAACATGAAACAAAGTCTTTGAATGGTGGAATGAAACCACTCTCTAGCTCAAGGTAAATTGGAAAGACTTCAAGAACGATCAGTCTCACTGGGGTGAAAGGGGTGTTCAGCCTAGTTCAGGTGGTATCCAAGAAAGCCAGTAAAAGGGTCTTAATACAGCAGATTAGAAACTAAGAGCCTCGGTTCTGGCTCAATAGTAGAACAGACCAGTGAGGCAGCCTTCAGTTCCAGCAGAGAAAGCAAATTGTCAGCCTGGGAAAGCAGACTGTTGCCTGGGGAGAGAATAGTAGGGATACCTTTTATTGTGGAAAAGACATCAAACACAAGGGGGTACCTGTGCTCAAAGCTAAGTCTCAGAGCTTCACAAGAAGCTTGGAATAGCACTGCCATGCTCTAGGAGCAAAGCTCAACCTTAAAAGTCACAAAATAGGGAAAAAAAGAAAGAGAGAGAGAAAGAAAGAAAGAGAAAAGAAAGGAAG
>JAJPUD010001554.1:302827-329434 GCA_023553655.1 Myrmecobius fasciatus | reverse complement strand
AAAGAAAGAAAGAAAGAAAGAAAGAAAGAAAGAAAGAAAGAAAGAAAGAAAGAAAGAAAATGAGTAAGAAACAGAAACGAATCTTAACGATAGAAAGATAGCACGGTGACAAGGAAGACTAAACAACAACTCAGAAGAGGACAAAATGTCCACGTAAGAAATCTCAAAGGGTGATAGGAATTGGTCTCAAGCCCAAAGAGGTTTCTTGGAAGCACTCATAAAGGATTTTGAAAGGCAAATAAGAGAGGTAGAAGAAAAAATGGGGAAAGAAATGAGAGGTATACAATAGAGAGTCAATAGCTTGGAAAAGGAAGGACAAAAATTGGGTGAAGAAACAATTTCTTAAAAAATACAATTAGCCAAATGCCAAAAAAAAAATCACTGAAGAAATAAATTTCTTTAAAAAAATGCAATTGGCCAAATGTAAAGAAAAAAAAATCCACTGAAGAAAACAACGCTTTGAAAAGTAGAATTAATCAAATGGGAAAAGAGATACAAAAGCTAACTGAAGAAAATAATGCACTTAAAAACTAAATTGGGGCAAAAGTAAGTTAATGACTATGAGACATCAAGAATCAGTCAAACAAACTAAAATAAATGGGGGAAATGGTAGAAAATGCAAAACATCTTATTGGAAAAACAGTTGACCTGGAAAATAGATCCAGGAGAGACAATTTAAAAATTATTGGTCCATTAAGTCCCTCCCACTCACCTCAGTGGGGACATTAACTACCCACTGCTCTCCTTGTTGGGGGCAGACTCCACGTCGCTCACCTCAACAGGGGTCAGCTGGTTTCTTATCTATTTCCCAGGTCTTCAGACGTCTCTGGCCCTGCTTCTTTAAAGCAGGGAATTATCCCCACAGAACACCCGAGATACGAAAGGCTGGCTAACAGGTGTTTATTACATGATATCACAAACTGAAGTTCCCTATTACATGCCAATGCTCGATGTTACCCAGCAGCATGTTGGCAGTCTGCCAATAGTGCCATTAGTGCCCTCTTACATGGCAACCTCTCGATGTTCCCTAAGGTAGTGCGTTAAGGTGGCAGCTAGTAGTGCCTAAGGCAGCACACCTGGCATCTCTGTTTACCCCCCCTTTTATTATCCCCTGCTCCACGTAATCCAGGAGGGTAGTCTCCTCCTCACCTGGTCCAGGAGGGAGGAGCCCTCCCTCCTAATCCATGTTTACCCACTTCATATGATCCAGGAGGGAAGAGCCCCATTCACAGTATAACAGGGGTGAGGAGGCTCTTCCTCGTTACTGAGGCGTACTCAATACCGTCACTGCCCTCACAAGGGGCAGACTTCAGGCAGAATTCACCTCCGAGTGTCCTCAGAACTCTGCCCCTATTATCTGCTGTCTGTGGGCCCCAACGTTGGTCTATCTAAAGGCCATGACCAAAAAAAAAGCCTGGAAAGCATTCTTCAAGAGATCACCAAAGAAAACTGCCAAGATATACTAGAACAAGAGGATAAAATAGTCATTGAAAGATCTATCAATCAGAAATACCACAAGAAAAACTCTAAGAAACATCATTGCAAAACTTCAGAAGTATAATCTCAAATTAAAAATACGGCAGGCTGCCAGAAAAAAAAAATTCAAGTATCAAGGAACCACAGTCAGGATTACCCAGAATTTGGCAGTTTCTACAAAAAAAAAAGGATAAATAAAAAAAAGGATAATACCATATTCTGGAAGGCAAAGGACCTAGTATTACAACTAAGAAGCTACCACCCAATGAGACTGAGCATCATGTTTCAGGGGAAGAAATGGATCTTCAATGAAGTAGGGTATTTTTAATCATTTCCATCAAAAAGATCAAAACAAACCAGAAAATTTGATCTTCAAACACAGGACTCAAGAGAAGCACAGAAAGATAAACAGGAGAGAGAAAAATGCATTATTTAAATGTTAAACTATTTACAAACCTAAATAGTAAAATGATCTTTTTAACTCTTGAGAACTGTTATCTTTTATCAGGGCAGTTGAAGGGGAATATATAAACAGGAATGTGGGTATAAATTGACTGTGATGTGATGATATCAAAGAAAAAGACATCGAAGGGATGGAAAATGGATTGTGCTGGAAGAGTAAAGAGGAGATAAAATGGGATAAATCAGATCATATGAAAGGGCACAAAAGTCTATTACAATAGAGGGAAAGAAGGGAGGATGATAAGCATTGCCTGAATCCTAATCTCAACAGTTTTGGCTCAGAGAAAAAATTAACATATTTGCTCATTTGGGTATAGAAATTTATCTTATAAGGAAGTAGAAAAGAAAGGGGATAGAAAGAGGAGGGGCTGGATAGTAGAGATAGTAGGAACACTGGAAGAAAAAGGTAAAAGAATAGAGAAGGGTTGATAGAAGGGAAGTCAGGTTGAGGGCGGGATGGCTTAAAAACAAAAAAATTACTAAGGACGGACAGGGTGAAAAGAGAGAACAAAAGTATATACAGGGGAGAAAACAGAATGGAGGATACACAGCTAGTAATCATAACTGTGAATATGAATGGGGTAAACTCTCCCATAAAATGAAAGTGAATAGCTGAATGGATTAAAAACCAGAATCCTCCAATACATTGTTTACAAGAAACACATTTGAAACAGAGAGTTACATACAGAGTAAGGGCAAAAAACTGGAGCAAAATGTATTATGCTTCAACCAAAGGGGAAAAAAAGAAGGGGTAGCAATTCTAATCTTAGATAAAGCAAAAGCAAAAAATGGATCTAAGTAAAAGAGATAAGAAAGGAAACTAAAATGTGTTAAAAGGTATAATAGACAATGAAGTAATGTCAATATTAAGTGTATATTCCCCAAGTGATATAGCATCCATATTCTTAGGGAAGAAGTTAAGCTAGTTACAGAAAGAAATAGACAGCAAAACTATGCTAATGGGGGATCTCAACATTATTCTCTCAGAATTAGATAGATCTAACCACAAAATAAGCAAGAAAGAAACTATGAAAGTTAATAGAACCTTAGAAAACTTAGATATGATGGAACTCTGGAGAAAATTGAATAGTAATGGAAAGAAATATACCTTTTTCTCAGTAGTACATGGTACCTACACAAAAATTGATTATGTATTAGAGTATAAAAATTTCACACCCAAATGCAAAAAGGCAAAAATAGTAGCTGCTTCCCTTTCAGATCACAATGCAATAAAAATTATATTCAATAGAGGACCAGGAAAAGATATACTAAAAAACAATTGAAGATTAAACAATCTAATTCTAAAGAATGAGTGGATCAAACAGCAAATCATAGAAACAATAAATAATTTCATCCAAAAGAATGAGGCAACATACTAAAACCTATGGGATGGAGCCAAAACAGTTCACAGGGGAAATTTTATATCTCTAAATAGAAGCAAAATCAGGAAAACACTGCATAAGGCAACAGCAAGTTTGTGCCATGGTCAATTATGACAGATTTGTTCTTCTTGGTGGTTCAGTGATTCAAGGCATTCCCAATAAACTTTGAATGGAAAATGCCATTCACAGCCAGAGAGAGAACTATGGAGACTGAATGTAAATCAACACATGCTATGTTCACTTTTTTTTCTTTTTCTTTTTTCTCTCATGGTTTTTCCCTTTTGTTCTAATTTTTCTCTCCCAACATGATTAATAAGGAAGTATGGTTTTTAAATAAATGCACATGTGTAACCATATAAAGTTTTTATATGTAATTGGGGGAAATAAAAATTTTTTAAAGAAAAAACTATATGTGTTTAAAATAATAAAGGAGAAAAATTACACAGATATAATAAATTTTTTAACCCTTTGGGAGTAAAAAATTCTAAATTTCCATATAAATACAAATTAAGCTTAGCCCTGGGTTCTCTCTCTCTCTCTCTCTCTCTCTCTCTCTCTCTCTCTCTCTCTCTCTCTCTTTCTCTCTCTCTCTCTCTCTCTCTCTCTTTGCTTTTTTGCTGAGGCAATTGGGGTTTAGTGACTTGACCAAGGTCACACAGCCAGGAAAGTTAAGTGTCTGAGGTCAGATTTGAACTCAGGTCCTCTTGACTTCAGGGCAGCCTTGGATTTTATTAATTCTTCCTAATCAAAGGTTCATATTTTTCAGATTATTGCCCCCAAAGTCTACTGCAGTTATGTTCAAACTTGATCCTACATTTCATTACCTAAGACAGACACAAATCTATGATACAAACTTATGTTACATCCTCAATAGAATAGGAAGGTAATACTGTCTAGGAATAGCGCTAAGTATAAAAAGAGCACTGGATATGGAATCAGAAACACCTATGTTTCTTATTAATTTTGTGAGCCTGGGCAAGTCCCCTTTCTGCGTCACAGTTTCCTCATCTGTCAAAGGAGGAAATCTCCCTCAAAGCCTTCTAAGAAGGCTTTCCAATCCTTAAATTTATGATCGTATGATAGATAGATAGATAGATAGATAGATAGATAGATAGATAGATAGATAGATCCGTATGATAGGAAGGCATTTCACTATTTGCTTTTCTTCACTCCCCCAAAAAATCATCTGTCACTAGTGTCTTGGATATTTATATTCTACCCCCATATGCCACAAATGCTTGGAAGCTCTCTACTTTGCAGGGTATATAAAACTATTAAGATTTGATGCAAAAATAATTTGATTTACCTTTTTTTTTTCTTTTTGCTGAGGTAATTGAGGTTAAGTGACTTGACCAGGGTCACACAGCTAGGGAATGTTAAGTGTCTGAGACCAGATTTGTACTCAGGTCCTCCTGACTTCAGGGTTGGTGCCCTATCAATTGTGCCACCTAGCTGCCCTGATTTCATTTACCTTTAAAAATAAGTTCCTATAGTTCTGTTTCTTATTAGGAAAGGAAGAATTAGGGTCATTGTCTCCATCTGTTCCAAGAGTCTTTAACCTAGGTCCATGGATTCCTAAAGAGTCCATGGCTAATGTGATGCATAAAAAGTTTGAGAGATATGGTTTGTGGGTAATTAATCCTAGTCCTAATTCAATAATTGATCTTTAATATAAAAAGAAATTATGATTTCTCTCAGATTCCAGGGAGTCTGTGAATTTGGAGAGGAAAAAAAATCATTATGTCTTTATTTTCATTAACCTTTGGTTTCCTTTTTCTCTGTATTTTATTTTATGAATTTAAGCACATTCTTATTTTTAGAGCTTTTTATTTCCAAAATGTATGCACAGATAATTTTCAACATTCACGCTTGCAAAACTTTGTTTTCCAATTTTTTTTCCCTCTTTTTCCTTAATCCCCTCCCTAGTAACCTAATATATTAAACATATTATTCTAAGGAGTTCATAGACTTTACTGGACTTCCATAGGGTTCTATCACAAATACACACAAACACACACACACACACACACACACACACACACACACACGCTCATAAAAATTGAGAATCCCTGATTTAATGGAATTAAAATAGACTTATGGCCAAGAACAAACATTCTTGCTCCCAGGCTTCATTCATCTCATGTAGACACCAAACTGACATCTTCATGCTAGAAAGGAATTGTGTTCATTAGATGAATATTACTTCTCTATCTTCCCCACTAAGGTCCGGTATCCTTTATATGCTATGGGTACCTCAGAATAAATATTCCATAATAGAGGCACATAGCAGCCCTGAATTCTAGCAGATAACATTGTATCAAAGCTTGGGCCCCTCCTGGCTGTGTGATGCCATGACTAAGGCAGATGTTGGATATGGATCACATGGGATTTTTTGATCATGTTATGGAAGTTAAAAAAAACTTCAAGAAGATACAGAATTGATGACCAAGCTGCCCTCTGGCATTGCCTTTCTGCATAGCCAATAGAGGGTGGAGCAAAGCTTTCAGTCCCTGAGGGTCAGGAGGAAGATGCATCACTATCAATTGTGCTTGACTCAGAAAGCAATTTTTCAAGGGCTCCAGGAAGAGGAATACCTACCAGATGGGGAGGGGAAGGGAAAGTTAAGGAAAATCATCTCACATAATCAGGATGGTTAAGAAAAAGTCTAAACATATAAAGAGCAAAAGGTAGAGCAGAAGACACTTGAACCTTTCATCTAAACTAGTCACAAGAAAAAAGAATAAATTCATATACTGAATTGAGTACAAAAGAACATTTCATTCAAGAGGCAAATAGAATGGAAAGTAGAGTAGGCAGAGAAGAAATTAGAGGAAGGAAAAGAGTTATAGAGGGAGAGAAGAAAATAAGGATATAATAGTGCCTATTATGTACCAGACATAGTGCTAATATATTTACAAATATTCTCTCCTTGATCCTCATAGCAAACCTGGGAGATTGGAGCTATTATAATCTACATTTTACACTGAAGGAAACTGAGCCAAGCAGAGGTTAAGGAAATTGAGGTGTAATACCGGAGAAACTGAGGCAAGACAGAGATTAGTTTTTAATATTTTAATAGTGGAGAATTTAGACTAGTTAAAGTAGCCAGCTGAATTGGACTCGTCTTAAAGCATCTAGCCACGAACAATTAATTCCAGAGGCTTTCATAGGGCTCCAGCTATCAGGGAAACAAAGGCAAAGTGTTCTGCAAGAGCAGAAGGAGTAAATGGACAAGCCATAATTTCAGGAAAAGATCATAACTTTAATCCTGACAGGATGGGGGTCAAGAAATTTGGGAGCAGGAGATAGAGAGTCTAGGGCAGGGAGATAGTGAGCAATAATATCCAGGCACTTGAGATAAACCACCTAGAGTTTTATAACTCACTGGAATGTAAAAATGGCCAGAGCTTAATGGGGTAAGTCCATAATAATTTTATTCAGGGGATAGCATAATAATTCAGGGAAACTGAGGCACAACAATTCAGGGAAATTGAGGCATTACAGAGGCAAACAGTTTAAATGATGTAACTAGATTCACATAATTAGCAAGTGTCTGAAATCAGAGTTGGGGTAAATTAAGATAGGGACCAATCTTTAGCAAAAAATAAACTACTAACAAAAAGGTTTATAGTTCTCTTTGAGCTATAAAGGTGCTTCCTACTTGTTTCCATGTTCCTTCTGGACATCTAGATGGTGCTGGACCTTTTAACTTCTATCCTCTTAGCAGTTAGAATCTACAAAAGCCTTTCTTCCACACCCCAAAAAAACCCAGCCACATTTGTGGAATAAATACAGATTGGGGGAAAAATTTCTACAGATCATTGATGATCTTTTCTTATGCATAGGCAGCTAAAATCATCCCAAATCACTATAACCAGGGAACGTAAGGTCTCCAATGCTATGACCTTAAGTATATTTTTCATATACAAAGCAAAACTATCTTGTAGGATCACAGCATTACAGATTTAAGGATAAAACAGACTTCAGAGACCATTTTATGTAAGTCTCACATACGAATGAGAAAATTACTAAAATCTGAAATTGCTGGAATGGAAGAACATAGAGGACAGAAAAATGTTTTTCATGAAAGTCTAAGTTCTTCACATAAACTATGGATTCTAGATATTCAGTGACAGAAAGAATAGTGATGGTCAGGTACAGTAGTACACACTTGTATTTACAGCTACCAGGGAGGCTGAAGTTACAGGATCTCTTGAACTCCAGAGATCTGAACTGCAATGGTCTGTGCCAAACGAGAGCACACAAAAAGCTAACCATTAATCTGGTAAGTCCTGAGAAAAGGGACACCTAAGAAGTGGGAACCAGCCAGTATCAGAAACAGAATCAGTCAAAATTCCAGTGTTGATCAGAGTGATGAGACCCATGGGTAGCCCTGAATTTCCAGCCTGGGAGATATGGTATTTTTTTTAAATGATTTCTCTTAAGAAGACGAAGAAAGAAAATATGGTGACAAAGGAATCTCTTTTCTTCCACAGAATTCAGAAACATATCCTCCATTGCCTCAGCAATTTTATCTATGGCCTGAAGGGGGCAATGCTTCCTTAAATAGAGATGTTTTCAACTGAAAGTCTTGTAAATTGTCTCTAAATAGGACTGTGTACTGGCTATAAAGTGATAAACTGAGCATACTCTGTTTTTGCTGCAACCAAAAAAAAAAAAAAAAAGAAGAAGAAGAACTACAAACATTTAGAAAGAAAGGCCCTTTGACTTGGAGAGTCCTGGTTCATATCCCAGGCCACAAAATCCTGGCAGAAGGAAAAATGGAAAAATCCTGGCTGGTCTCATTACTAATGCTTTCTCTTCTGTTGAGCTGTGAGTTGGGGGTTTCTGAAGCTGGGGGGTTTCTGAAGCTGGGAGGTTTCTTGCTCTGCTATAGAAGTAAAGATAATATTGAAGGGGATGGGGGCTTCATGATGGAACCCCCATGTCTGACACTGTCTTTCTATGCAGGGGTGAGCTGCCAACAGAAGGTAACACAGAGTCCTCTGTCCCTGAGTGTCCAGGAAGGAGAGAGCACCACTATCAACTGTACTTTTTCAGAGCGTAATCCAACAAGTTTTCAGTGGTACAGGCAAGATCCTGAGAAAGGTCTCATCTTCCTATTTTACATGACTTCAGGAAGGAAGCAAAAAGGAAGATTTGGATCTACAACCAACTTGAAGGAAAGTCACAGCTCCCTACACATCACTGCCTCCCAGCTTGAAGATGCAGCTACCTACCTGTGTGCTGTCTACACACAGTGATCCCTAGGCACCTGCAGCCTGTGCACAAACCCTGCATTCGGATCTCTAGCTATACTCCTTGGCAGGGGGCATATGATGTACACTGAAAGAATTTATATGGGCTCACATTGAAACATTATAATCCTGGCTAGAAAATTCTAGGTTTAATTATTTGATTCCTAACCATCCTTTAAGCTCACTGTCAGTCAACAAGCATTTATTAAACATTAAAAAATGTGTCAGGAACTTTGGCAAACACTGGATATAGAGGGAAAAACATGGTCTCTGCATATCAAGGAGGTCAGATATTAATTGGGGAGATGACATGCAAATAATTATGTGCATATAAAATTGTGTCTAATAAGTATGCTATATGAAACATAAATAAAAGAAAATGTTAAACGTAAGAGAAGGGGAGCAAAAGGTGGGGGAAGAAGAAAGTCCTCTTACAGAAATGGGATTGAACTTAGTCTTAAAGGAAGACAGGGAAGTGCAAGTGAGGAGGAAGAGCATTCCAGGTACAGCAGATGACCATTACAGAGGCGTAGGAAGATGAAAAAGAGGTAGAATTCAAGGAAGAACAAGCAAATCAGTGTAGCTATATAAAAAAGTGAGTAAAAGGAAGGAAAGAGTGAGAAAACTGGAAAAGTAGGAAGGGAATACATTGTAAAGGGTTTTAAATGCTAAATAGAGGATTTTGTATTTGATCCTGGAATTAATATGGAGCCAATGAAGATTACTGTTTGGGAACAGGGGCAACATGTCAGACTTTTGTTTTAGAATAATCACTTTGGGTATGAGGATGGTCAGACAAATCCCTTCACTCCTAAAGAGAGGAGGAGAGATCTGTGTGGAGAAAAGACTGGGGTGACTGATGAGTCTATAAACTTACAAGCATACCAAAAAAGTTAGTAACTTTGTTGAATAATCTTACCAAAGTCACCTCTGATTGTTGAATTAAAAGGCTCCCTACTTTAGTGCATTCATGAAACTCCCTTTCTTTGATTTTGAGTATAAACCAATATGGGTGGCTAGGTAACAGTGGATAGAGCCCCTGGCCTGAAGTCAGGAACTCTCATCTTCCTGAGATAAGATACTTCCTTGGGTGTAAACCCTGGGCATATGGCTTACCACTGTTTGCCTCAGTTTCCTCATCTGTTAAAATGAGCTGGACTCCACTCTAATATCTTTGCCAAGAAAACACCAATGAGGTCACAAATAGTCAGTCCTAAGCAACAATAACAATGAAACAGTATAATCTCCAAGGTTTGGAGACCATTCAATCAGTCTGAAACAATTTAGTTGGACATGTATGTATGTTACATGTAGTACAGTAGGAAAATTAGCTGGACTTAGAATCATAGAGTCAAGATTCAAATCCTAGATGTACCCTGAATACAACGTGACCTTAATAAATTGCTTCAACTCTATGGTCTCAGTTTTCTTATCTGTTAAATGAGGGAGTACATGAGGGAGTTAAATGAGGGAGTTCTCTGAGGTCCCTTCTAACTACATTTATAATCTAAATCAGAACAAAAGGAACCTAAATGATACCAAAAGCAAGCATCAAATTAAGCTCATTTAATTCTGGATTGAACAGTGTCCTGGATACATTTTAGTCCAGATAAATTTGACTGCACCGGAGGCAGATAACTTCAAGGTACCAAAATGAGGAATGGAATGATAGCAGGAAGGGAATACCAAGATGACTAGGACTAGGACTGGATCTAGGTGGAGCTAGAGGTAATTGCAGAGACATCCATAGCCTGGGTATTTCTGGATAGGAGCAGTCAGAAGAAGGGAAGGGTAGAAATGAAGTGGAGGTAGCCTTCTGTTGTGAATAGGGAAGGACTTCCTTAGTCAAAATTGATTCATCCTCTAATAAAAAGAGTACCTCTTTTGTCCCTCATGTCTGATGTTACAGAAATCAAAAGGAAAATTATGATGCCTTGATGGTTAATTCTTTCCTGCCATTGTCTTTATGAATAAGACAAAATGGGAAAGATCTTTGGGCCCTAAACAGGCAGGAGTGCTCTCCATTCTGAACTTGACTTATAAATATGGTTCTTTCCAATTGCTCCAGTGGTTCAGGCAAGATACTGGGAAAGGTCTTGTCTTCTTTATATTATTTCAATTGAAGGAAAGAAATTTCATGGATGATTCATGGGCTTGTAAAAGCAGTGGATATTTCTCCTTGCATATCACAACTTTGAAGCCCAGGGACTTAGCCACCAGTTTTTTACATCAGGAACACAGTATGCCCCAGGCACCTGCAGCCTGTACACAAACCTTGCAGCCAAGGCTCTAGTTTCCCTTCTAGCCAGGGGAATCCATCAGGGTGCAGAGACACAGAGCATATGGCTTATCCATCTGCAAGAGGAAATTCACACAGTTATAGAAGAGGAACAGAAAAATCTGATTTTAAGAACATCTCTTTTTTTCCTACCACCATTTTCCAGTCAAAGTAGAACTTGGAAGGATTAATGAAGTCTTTTTTCTTTAAGAAACATAATTTCAAAAAGTATAGAAAGAACAAAAATTGTTAATGTTTCCATATGCTTCAGGGTCATAAGATTTCAAGCTAGAAAGAACTGTGGTCTTATCATCTCATTTTATAGCTAAAGAAAGTGTGACTCCAAAAATGAAAGTGGCTTGCCTCATTCTGTATAGTTAGAGAAAAACAGATTCAAAATCAGACCCAGGTATTTAACCTCTGAGCATTCTTTCATTTACATGACACTGCTTCCTAAACAGAGTATGGGAGATGCAGGGAAGAGAAAGAGTAAATATTACAAGATGATCCTCTGACTAAGTAGTACATATTTTCTTAATTTTTAAATGAGGATAATGAGATTAATGGGGGGGGGAGAGAAGTGACATGTTTACATAGCTAATACATATCAGACTTTTGAATTGAGATCTCCTAGTCCAATACTCTTGCCACCATCACACACTGCCTAAGCCTTAGCTGAACAGGTTTGCATATAGGCTGCAGGTTACTGGGCACAACATGAACCCTCATATATCCCTCTTCATTAAAAGAATCACCAGAAATTCTGAAAGGGAAGACAGCATAAGAAGGATAAGAAGCTTTTCAAAAATGAAATTCTGTCTAAGCAATTGAGAATGATATCAGTGAGCAAAAAAAAAGAGGGTGACATAAAAAAGGCTATCCTTAATGTGAAAGTACATTATTCTTAAGAGCTAAAACTTTAAAAGAAACTTTAATAAAAAGAGGAAGGAGAGATATATAACCAAGGCAAATATAATGGAGAGATGAGGAATAACATCAGGGAGTCTAAATACCAGAATGAATTGAGACTTTTTGAAACATGCTGAGGACCATTAAAAAGACTTTTAAGAATATATTCAGAACAAGAAGAGTCAGAAAATAAGACTTTTTTGGCATGACCAATAAGAATTTATTTTACTTGACTATACTTATTTGTTACAAGGTTTTCATTTTGTTTCATTTTTCCAGTAAAGGAGGATAGGAGCTAGGAAAAAGCTTTTTTTTATCAAACAGAAAACAAGCTAATTTTTAAAATTCAAGTAGAAAATGAATAAGGCTCATTTCTTAGGAGGGATGATATAATTTGAGATCAAGAGAGAAAGGAAATAGAAATTGCTCAATTTTTATCTTTCCTCTAATATCTCTCAAAGAGAACCATCTTTAGTCTGGAGAACATAGAACAAAGGCATGGATAAGAGGAAAAGCCCAAGTTAGCTGAAAAATTAATAAGAGGATACATAATTCCCAGAGAAGATTATATCCCAAGCTCATGAAGAAACATGACCCATAGAAATATCTAGCAGGATATGAAAAGGCTGTAGCTGATATGCCAGTCTATGACAACGCAACAAATAAGGGTAGAACCATGGTTAGCTCACATCCAAAGGAATGCCACCTTTGAAGAAGAAAACTGCGTGTAGCAAACCATCAATTTGTCAGAGACAAGATTTGAACCTAGGTTCAAGTTGGGGGCAACTATTGCTTGCATAGATGGAGTATATTCCTTGAGTCTATGCTGATTTTCCATGTAGTAGACATTGCTCCAAACTCTATTTCTGTCTCCTTCCTCACTCTTGAATCTAGCATCTGGGTAAACTTCTCTAGCTTATTCTCCATTTCATGTTTGCCAATCTATCTTCCATGTACATCACTTGGTGTATAAGTTTGGTAAATTGGAATAACAGAGAAAGGATTTAAACCCAGGTCCTCTGGTTTCAAATTCATCACTCCTTCCATTGAGTCTGAATATTCTAAGTGTTAGGGAACATTTAGAAAGGGAAATATTGATCATTCTTCCAGCTTAAAAATTATGTTAAATAGAAATCCATTCACTCCTCATCCTATACAAGTTTTGTGAATATCTTCTCATAAATCCTTTATAAAGGAGTCACCTAACATGAAAAGGTATCCTTCTGGGTTTGTTTGTTTGTTTTTAGTATTTCATGGGATGATAGACATGATAAATACAGAGAAGCATGGGAAGACTAAAGTGAAGTGATACCAGGTAAAATAAGCAAAACCTGGGAAACAACAGACCAATAACTACAAGGTAAATAGAAAGAACAACCAAAACCTCTTGTCTTAATGCTATGAAAATACAATGGCCAACATTGGCCATAAGGAAAAGATATGAGAAAACCCTTTGACCCTTCACTTATTTATAGAATAGGGACTATGAACATTACATATAAAACCAGAATTTTTGGTTTTTAGTTTTTTTGAACTATCCCCCTCTTTATATTCTTTGTCATAAGGAGTGGCTCTCTGGGAGAGGAAAAAAATGATTCATTAGGAAATACTGGGAATGTTTTAAAAAAAAGTGATCAATAAAAATTTGCTTTGAAAAATATTTCATGGATACCAATATAACTCTTTGCTATATACTATATAACCTTATCTCTATAACTAGACCACAATCTTTATAATTATACTTCTTCAGAATATTTTTAATGTAATGTATATACAGTCATCTCTGATGATATGCTATAGCCTGATTATCTTTTTATTTTTATTCACAATTTGAGCATTATTTTCAGATGACAGTTTCTTTCAAGGAAACCTTTTAAACCACTGAGAGTTTAAACCATAAGAGTTATAATGCTTAAATCCACTTAACTGAGCACATATGTGTAATATGTGACTACAATATGTCACAATATGCTAAAAGAAAATGGATGAGGGTGCCACCATCAAATCCTCAGAATTTCATTCTTACTTTAGTGAACAAAAGCAAATGTTTTCTTCCCTTTTAGAGTCTCTGGTAATGGAATGATATTTGTGAAGAGAGACAACAGTGCTGTGTAAGTGATATGTGATCATCTAACAAATGGAGCAGGACATAAGTGAAATATAAGAAAAATAGTTTCTTATTTTTAGGTAGAAATAAACAAATATAGGAGCTTTTAACAGTTTCTTCCCACATTTCAATGGATCATATTGTGCATAGCTCACCTTAGGGATCACTCCTTTAGACTGTGGGCAGCCTACATGCTTTATCACTATCCACACAATTGGGAGAAAAATAAAGGAAGTTTTCCTCCTTGATAGGTAGATTCTCAGAGAGGATTAATAGAAAGATATGGATAAGTCACACAGGAAGAAAAAAGGAAGGAAAGAGAAAATAAGGAAAAACAAGGGAAGTTTAGACAAGGGAGTTCAAGACCAAAAAAAAGACAAGGGAGGTCAAGACAAGGACGGGGAAGGAAAGGGAAGGAAAAGATAAAGAAAGGGAAAGAAAAGGAAGGGAGAAAGGAAGGAAAAGGAAAAGGAAGGGAAAAGAGAAGGGAAGTGAAAGAAGGGAGTATATTCTATGTGTTAAGTGTTTTGCAAATATTGTTTCATTTGATTTTCACAATAATTCTGGGAAGTATATATTATTATTATCCACATTTAACAGGGAAACTTTGGTAAATATAGGTTAAATGACTTGCCCAGTGTCACATAGCTAGCAAGTATCTGAGAATATATTTGAACTCAGATCTTTCTGACTCCAGGCTTAGAATTCTATCCACTACATAGATAAATTTCAATCTCCACCATTGAAGATTGAGGGTATCCACATCGATGAGATTACAGATTCTTCTGTGTATTAAAATTAACACCATGATAGCTGAAAAATATAACAATTTCCAAACTTCCTTCAAGATTGCAACTTAAGCTAACAAAAGCAGTAGTGATCACTGAGAAGTTATTTGTAATTTAATAGCCTCCACACTTACTCTAATGGATCCAGGATCCTAGCAATTTAGATGTTCCCAACTAATACACAGATTACAACTCATCCATATCTGGGTATCCTGGACCTCCATTGTCCTTGTCCTCTCATGAGTTCACCATACAAAATCTGCCCAATGAACTAGGATTCTCTTTTCACTTTCTCTAAATATTATGAGGAGGCCAGGGGAATCACACAAGTCAGCCATAGGTTTCCAGTCACTCTGACCATATATCATATAATCTTTTTTCAACCATACCTTGATTTGATGATCTTTTCTCAGTCCTTTGCAGTTTTTTATGTTTTACAGTCTGCTCATACCTCTAACTGTCTCTCTATTGCCCTCTTAGTAACACTCAATTTTGTTTTTCAGGGATTATAGTTTCCCAAGGCCTAGAGTCATCCAATAACACCAGTTGAACATTAGAATTTAAAAGATGAGCTGTTGTTTCAGCAAGAAATTCAAGGTCATTAAAGGATCTCAGTGATTTCCCATTGGTGATATTGTCTATCTCCTCCTCCTGTTTAATTCAGGGCCAACTTCATTGTACATCTGTGATATCTGTCTAAAGTATTTTTTTTGATGGATGAGCTATAAGAGGACAATAAACAAGCAGAAGATGGAAAAGATATGCAAAGATTATTATAATAAACTCTTTTCACTACCAAGAAAAATGGAAATACCACATTTGAACTTAAACATACCAGTTGTATAAATGCTTAAAAAGGAAATAGAAAAAGCACCCAAAAGAACAAAAAAGAGAGATATAGTTAATGTTTTTCAAAGTGTAAATAGAAAAGATGTGTGCTGAACATGACACAATTATGATGGTACTGAGGCATCAATTCACAACGTATCTGAAGGGAAATAGTTACTAAAGATGTGGGGAAATTTATACATTATCCATATCAAAAAAAGTGAATGGAAAAACAGTTGCAGGTATCAACTATATGCCTACTCAAAATTATAAAATATTTTAATTAGAATAATGTACACATGCATCAAGGGCATCCTTGTTAATATATTACTGTGGAAGAGATGGGCTTTTGTCACTGATACACAATAGGTCACATTTTTATTATTATATAATTGTAGAGAAAATTGTAGAAAATAGAAGACTCTACTATCCTTATTGTTTCTTGACAAAAAGCTTTTCATTTTACTGAATTTATCTTTAAAAAGGATTTCGACAATAATTTAGTAAAACCTATAACTGAAAAAAAATCTTTGTCAAAGAAGTAAGTTTAAAATAACTTTCTCTTCCTTTTAAAAAATTAGTATGGGAGCAGCTAGTTAGTATAGTGGATAGAGCATCAACCCTGAAGTCAGGAGGACCTGAGTTCAAATCTGGTCTCAGACACTTAACATTCCCTAGCTGTGTGACCCTAGGCAAGTCACTTAACCCCAATTGCTTCAGCAAAAAGCAAAAAAAAAAAATAGTATCAGAAGCAGTATTTGAATCTGGCAAGATTCAAGTTTGAATATATCAGGACTAAAAATCCTGCTTTCTACTCACTGGTTCTGAATTTAAATCCTATCTCAAATACTTATTAACTGTTTAATCTTAGATAAGTCATTGAACCTCTCTGTACTGTAATATCCTTACTTATTGAATGAGGAAAATTGGCCTCCAGGTCACTTTCAAATCTATGATCTTATGATCTTACAATATAATTCCATTTTGATAGAAGAAAATGTCATTGTAAAGATTCTTACAACAAGATGTCTTCTACATATACATCAAAATTATGCAAAATTATTTGAAAGACAAACAACAGAGATAAACTTGTTTAACAGTCCTCTGAAAGGGACCCACATGTGCAAAAATGTTTGTGGCAGCCCTTTTTGTAGTGGCTAGAAACTGGAAACTGAATGGATGCCCATCAATTGGAGAATGGCTGAATAATTTATGGTATATGAATGTTATGGAATATTATTGCTCTATGAGAAACGACCAGCAGGATGATTTCAGAGAGGCCTGGAGAGACTTGTATGGATTGATGCTGAGTGAAACGAGCAGAACCAGGAGAACATTATACACAGCAACAAGACTACACGATGATCAATTCTGATGGACATGGTTCTCTTCAACAGTGATGTGATTCAAACCAGTTCCTATTGTTCAGTGATAAAGATAGTCATATACATCCAGAGAGAGGCCTGAGGGAACTTAGTGTGAACCACAGCACAGCATTTTAATGCTTTCTGTGAATATTTCCTTGCATTTTGTTTTCCTTCTTAGGTTGTTTCTTTTTCTTTTCTCTCTTTCTAGATCTGATGTTTCTTGTGCAGTAAGATAACTGTATAGATATGTATACATATATTGGATTTGTCATATAATTTAACATATTTAGCATGTATTGGATTACCTGTCATCTAGGAGCGGGGGGTAAGGGGAAGAGGGGAAAAGCTTGGAACAAAAAAAAGTTTTTGCAAAGGTCAATGTAGAAAAATCACTCATGTGTACTGTAAATAAAAAGCTTTTAATAAATTAAAAAAACAGTGCTCCGATAGTTACCAACAGACAAGACATAAAGCAAAGAGAGATGATTTTTGCTTCTGGAATTTGCTTCTGGAATGGCAGAAACACAATGTAAAGTCCAATCTGAAAAATGATGTTCTATAGATGGTGAGGTACTCTTTAGAGTGAATGACACTGTCCTGGTTATATAAAGTCCCCAAACACTTGAGAATTTTCTGAATAAAAAAGGGAATTTATGTAACTGATTCTTACATTTGGGAAGGCCAAGCAATAATGTTATCTCCCCTATGAACATTGAAAAAGAAATAGGCATATTTGCAGCATTATTTTAGCAATCTGATCCCAAGATATCATT
This sequence comes from Myrmecobius fasciatus, assembly GCA_023553655.1. Taxonomy (NCBI): domain Eukaryota; kingdom Metazoa; phylum Chordata; class Mammalia; order Dasyuromorphia; family Myrmecobiidae; genus Myrmecobius; species Myrmecobius fasciatus. Next base: position 311,806 of record JAJPUD010001554.1, on the reverse strand, counting down.
ATTTTCATTTTTCTTAACCATAAATGGTTCCTTATGATTGAATTTGCATACATATATGTATATATATATATATAAGCAATATAGTTTATTTCAAATTTACTGGGCAACCACAATTAGAATCCCATTTTTTGGAAAAAGCAACTAGAAAAATCTACTTCAGATTCCTCTTCAATATTTATATCCTCGGCAAGACTGAATAAGGAATAATTGAGACATCCTCAAAAGTCTTTTATTAGGGATCCTGTGTTGGGATTATCATGAGTGTTGGGATTGTCTGCAGATAAGAACAGAGATCCAAGAGATGTGTTTCCTGTGGTTTAATGGAAGCACTCAGTGTGGCTCATTTTGGAATATTCTATGGAGATCATGAAAAGAAAAAGATTACTCAATAATTAATCTTCTACATAGTCTGATATTGCCTTGATTTGGGGAGAATAAATCTCAAAGGATTCTGAGAAAGACTAGATAAAATTCCTTGAAGTAAAATTCTACAACAAAGACACAGAGAGAGAGATGGAAAGCTCTCAAGAATGAAATTTGGGGAAAAAGAAAAACAATTCCAATGAACAGGAAAAGGATAATTGTCTAAGGAGAATAATGTGGATGCACATAGAATTCATTAAGCACCATACGTTTTTAAGATATGTATAGAAAATCAAAACAAGAGAAGTTAATGTAGAGAGAAAGAAAAAAACATATCATGGTGCTGTAAGAATGGTGTCAGAAGTGCTTAAGCTCAAAATTAGCTAAGGCTGGATAGAAAAGCTTAAGATAATAAAAAGAAAGTGAGGATACCTATATTAAGGAAAAGAGGAGGAACAAAGGAAAGCTAGGACTATTGCTCAGAGTGGATGCAGCAATGATTATAGACAATGGAGAAAAGCAGATATATTCAATTTCTAATTTCATTTTTGTTTTATCTTTTAGGGAGAAAGATCACTAGCCTGGAAAGTATGAAAAGAAATATGGTTAATAAGGAAATGAAATCAAAGCTAAATAAGACAACACTCAGTTGTCCTTGAGTTCAGGTCACTAGATCAAAATGAACTGTGAAAGAATATTTTCTTTTTGAATTTATCTCTTATGATGACTAAGCCATTGTGAGTTTTTGACAGACTATGGAAAGAGGGAAAAGACAGAAGAAGGGCAAATGTTCAAAAAAAAAGAAAAGAGAAGAGAAGTTTCTAAACTAAAGTCCATGGAGTTCAGTTTCAATTTCTAGATAAATTCTAGACTATGTTCATAAAAGAATATTTAGTGATAGAAAAGGAATGGTAATAAAGAATCTAAAAGACATTAGCAAAAAAATTGGAGTACTTGGCTTGGAATCAAATACCTCAGATGCTGACTAGCCATGCGACCCTGTACAAATCACTTATTGTCTGTTAGCCTCAATTTCCCCATCTGTAAAATAGAACTAAAAATAGCAGTCATTCCAAAGAGTTTTGTGGGCTTGAATTAGATAGATAGATAGATAGATAGATAGATAGATAGATAGATAGATAGATAGATAGATATACAGTGCTTTGTAATCCTTAAAATGCCATATAAATATTAGCTATTATTATTTTTTCATAATTAATGTACTGGTTCATCAGAAGATTCTAATGATATGGCTAACCTAGATGTTAACAGGATATTTAACAAATTTTCCCATGCCATGTTTGTGGAAAAGTCAAAGAAGTATAAGATAATGACAGTATAGTCAGGTGAATTGAGAATCCTTCTAATGGTTAAACTCAAAGAGTAGTCATCTATGGTTTACTAATAACTAGCAAGATTTTCAGTGGAGTACTCCAAGGTCTATGCTTAGTTCTTAACTAACATTTTTAACATTTATAGCAATGACTTAAATGAAGGAATAGCTGATAAATTTACCTTCAGATGGTACAGTGCTCAGAGAGTAGCTAATGCATTGGATGAAAGAGTTAGAATCCAAAAAGGATGCCAACAGAATGGTTAACTCAATCTTAGAAAATCTAATTTAAAAAGGGTAAACATAGTCTCCTTTCAAAAAAAAAGTCAGCTTCATATAAGATGGCTAAGATATGGCCTAGACATTTGTCTAAAAAAAAGTGAGGGTTTTAATGGTTTATAAACTCTCATGAGCCAATCGTGTAACATGAGAACCAATAAAAATTTCATGTGATCTCTGGCTAAATTGAGAAAGCATAGTGGTATGGTAAAAGAAATGCTCGTCCTGCTGCAGTCTGATCAATTGATATATGGAGTGTTGCAATCAGCTCTGGGTGTCACATTTTAGGAAGGACACTGGAGGCCTATCATCTGTCTAGAGAAGATCAACCAGGATGGTAAAGAGTTATCAAATGGTGATTGTATCAATGCGATGGCAATTTGAAAAACTTAGGGATGTTTAGCCAAAAGATGTAATCACATAAGTAGCACATAATAATGTTCTTCAAGTGTTTGAAGAGATATCAAGGGAGAGAAGGCCTCAAATTGTTCTTTTTTCCCCCTGATAACAGAGAAAGAAACCATGAGTGGAAATCACTGAGAGTCACCTTTAGATTTAATTGTAAGGATAATTTTTTTAAATTAGAGCTAGACATGAGAGGCATAGGCTGCCTCATGAGACACTTGGTTCCCCTTGCTAAAAGTCTACAAGTGAAGACTGGATGATCATTTATGGAGCTGGTTTTAGAGGAGATTCTTTATAAGTACAAGATCATTGAAGACCTTTCAGTGCCTAGATTCGGTAAACAGTAAGGTCATATGTAGAAGTTTTGCATTGTCATAGATAGATCAGAAGTAATTATGGAAGATATATAATATTTTTAAACTTTGGAAACAGGGGCCTTTCAGTGAAAATGGAGGCATCTCAAAATGAGACAATGCATCTATGTAGTTATAGAACTATGGAACCTACATGGGTAAGTGGTCCAAGGTATGATAAAGCAGAGACTTCCTTTCCTGAGAATCTGAAAAGGAGAAAGTCCCATTTTTTCTGTGTATCCTAAATTCAGAGACATAATGAAATTCAGAACTCTAATCCATAATACCACCATACAGCTTCCCTCCTATCAGGGATTCCCAGTCTGGAGTGGGCCACCTATCTCTGTACTGCATAGATAGTGTTCCCTAGACACCCACAGCTCCAGGCACATTTCCTGTCCACAGCCCCAGGAATGGAGAGACTTACTTGGACTTATTTCTCTGTTCTAAAAATCTGCCAATTTTTTTCTGGCTCAAGACATTAGAAATTGCTGATGATTTGAACAAAAACATAAAGAGGCTTTTTTATGCGATGTTTTAGAACATGCACACATCTTCCATTTTAGAGACCAAACTTTTGAACATAATTCCTATTATCCTGAGTCATATACAACCCAGGTTTCTATTTCTGACAATAGGACCAAAGATAACTTTAAAGCATCCTATTTATTTTCCTCAAATTCAGTGGAAAAGTAGCTGATTTAGAAAACAGAGGACCTGGGTTCAAATCTTAACTCTGTCACTGTCCCTGTGTGACCCAGAACAATATATTTGACTTCTCTGGGCCCCAGTTTCTTCATTTATAAAAATGAGATTTGGTGCTTGTTAATGTCCTTTCCAGCTCTAATCCTTAGGATTTTAAGATCCTACTAGATCTATATTCCATTAATAAAAATTATCATAAATTGAACCTCAATGAATTTATCTGAATCCTCCTTGAATGTACATTTAGTCTATTCTGTCCATTACATAAGGTTTCTTTTTATTTGTTACAAATTTAACTTTATCAAACCTCAAAGGATGCCTTCTAGTGCCAGTATTTGAAGATTTATTGAACAAGTCTGTATTTACTCATTCATTTCCCACCCAACAATCCATGATTCTATAGCATAGAGCCTGGCATACACAGTGGGTATTTTAACAAATTTGTTTTGTTTGAATGACTTTTTTAAAAACATTTTTTCCCAATAAAATGTCCTAATACTGTGGTTTGATATCAGTTCGTCTCCAGACCTACACCCAATCCTCTTAAGAGCTCTAATCTTTTAGAATAATAGAGTTGGAAGAGATCTTAGCATTTTTCTAGTCTAACTCCAACCCAAAATCAATTGATTTCAACAAACATTTATTAAACATTTATTGGCTATTATATGCAAGATACTGTGCTAGGATAATCCTTTCTATAATATCCTCCACAAAGGGTGATTAAGACTTCTGTGAAGAGGGGGGTGGAGCCAAGATGGCAGAGAGAACACACGTTCTCTTTGACGTTTTCCCTCAACCCTCAGACTAACTAGTAAATCCAGCTTCTGAATTAGCTCTGGACTGGCAGAATCCACAAATATTGGGAGTGTAACAAATTCCCAGCAGAAGAAAATTTTGAAGAACACCAGAAAAGGTCTGTTTCAATCAGGCACGGAGGGAAGCAGGCCAAGCACAAGCAGGTTGAGCATAGATGCCAGCAAGACTGTGCAGACTGATGGAGAATTTATAGGGAGGAATCTACAGCAGTGTTGGCTACTCTGCCCTGGCTGCAAGCCAGTAGATCAGCAGAGGAGTTATAAAACATCCAACACAAACACAAAAGGTAAATAGTGAACCCCAAAACACCAGAACCTTATGGGACCTGGCCATGTCCATCCAGCATCTGAAATCAGTCAGTGCACTTGTAGAAGAAACTCAGACAATCTCTCTTGCCCTAATAGTGAATCTCAACTTTTTAAAAATAATGAGTAAAAAAGCAAAAAGAACGCTGACCATAGAGAGTTTTTATGGTGAAAGGGAACAGATTTCAAACCCTGAGGAGACTAAAAGCAGATAATTTCCAGATGAAGCCCTAAAGGGTGATAGAAATGTCTCCATCACACAAGGCTTTTCTAGAAAAAATTAAAAAGGATCTTAAAAGAGAGCTAGAAGAAAAATGGGGAAAGGAAATGAAAACTTTGCAAGAGGGTTTGGAAAAGGCAGCACAAAATAGATTTAGTGAAATGGAAAAAGCATATAACTCATTAAAAGATAGATTTGACAAAATGGAAAAAGAAAACAACTCCAGAAAAACAGAATTTGTGAAATGGAAAAAGAAAATAATTCCTTAAAAACAGAATTTGTGAAATGGAAAAAATACATAGAACAAAACAACTCATTTAAAAATTCAATTGGTTACTTCCTTCCGGGGGTGGAGCCATGGTGGTGGAGATCAGACAGGAGTCTCTGTAACCTCCTCTAACCTCCCCTCAAACCAACAAAATATGAAGCCTCTAGACTGATTTTGAAGCAAAATTCCACAATATCTGGAGGACAACACGATTCTAGAAGAAGATACTCTGGAAGAACTTCAAAACAGGTCTGTTTTAATTGGGCAGGGGGGTGGTCTGCTGAACCCAGACTGCAGCACAGGGAGACCAGGGAAGGGAGCTGGAGCAGGGAGCTGGAACAGGAGTCGGAACAGGAGTGGGAGCGTTGTGCTTTTCACACACCTGGGAGTCTTCTGGGGGCCTCTTGGGCCAATCTGTCCTGATTGTGTGCAGGTGGTTTGGAGGGTCTGCCTTTTGTGGGGGGTAGATTGTGAACCACTGAACCCCTGATGAGCATCAGACCTAGCTGCCATTACACAGCACCCTAGGGTGATCAATCAATCAACAGGACTGATCAGCACCAGAAATAATTCAATCAGCAGAACTGCCCAGTTCTTGAAATAACTCAATCAGCAGAACTGCCCCAGGGCAAATTAAAGCAGCTGTCCCACCTTTGCCTTAAACAGACCCCACACCTTTTAAAAAAAATGAATAAAATGAATAAAAAAACCAAAAAGAGCTCTCACCATAGACAACTTTTATGGAGAGAGGGAAGAACAGACATATTTCAATGCTATTTCCCTTTCTCCAGAGGAAGGAATATACTGGGCATAAAACACCATGAGCTATCTGGTGAAGAAGAGAGGCTTCCTAAAATCCCAGAGATACAGCCTACTAACAGATCCACAGTTTTACAGGACAAAAAAGCACATATGTGCTTTTGATAAATCATAGTTTAGGTGTTAGTAGTTATTCTTTTTCTAGGATTAACCCTGGGGAGACCATTCACTGAGAGAAAGAGAAAGAGATCCTTTCAGTCAGCATTTTGATAAGTTCTTTTCTTCTAGTATTTTTCCTTCTCCCTTTATAGACATGGATCCTGACCCTTATACCTCAGTCTGATTTAATTTGCTTTAAAAAAGACACAACCTCAGGGGCAGCTAGGTGGTACAGTGGATAGAGCACCAGCCCTGAAGTCAGGAGGACCTGAGTTCAAATCTGGTCTCAGACACGTAACAGCTGTGTGAACCTGGGCAAGTCACTTAACCCCAATTGCCTCAGCAAAAAAAAAAAAAAAAAAAAGACACAACCTCATCCCAATTGATATTTTAAAATGCCATAACAAGCTCTATTGGCTTGCCCAGGGCAAGCAGTTTGAAATACAAGTTCCCTAGAATCAACTAAAAACAAATTAAGTTGAGGAAGCAGGGGAGAAACCGCAGGACAAAAACACTAGGATTTTATAAGGCCACTGTTGGGGAAGCTAATAGTCTGGGGTTAGAATATGGGAATGGGAAAAGGAGGAGATCAGGACCGGACTGGAGAGGAGCTAAAGGGAAGCTACTAAGAGGAATGAATTGCCGTCTTGCATTTTTTTAAAATTTTAATTAATTATTATTGAAAATTAAACACTATTTCTATACAGTGCTCTTGGTCAAAACCCTGATCATCCCATCCTACAAATTTGCATAGGAAACTTCCTCTTCCAGGTGAAAGAACTGCACAGATTAAGTCTTGAGTCATGAATGGTTTGCAGCAGAGTTCTTTATTATCAATTTCTTTTATTCATTAAATCAATCTTGGTTGCATCCACAGGAGCAAAGGTTAAAGGCTACAAGCAACTTAAACACTTTCTTTAAACTGCAACATATATCACAAATTGGCTCTCTAATATTTTTAAGACAAAAATATATATGGTCTCTGTTTCTCCCTGTTTTTCTCATATTCTTGGCCCTGTACATAATTTTTTTCCTTTAAGTTCCTGCTTACTTTAAAAAACAAAATAAAACACTAAATCCATTACTTCTAAGACTAATTCATGCTTGCCTTAACTACTAATTTGTTTGACTTTTCCTCTATAGATAGTCTCTGTTCTGTTTCTCCTCATGTCAGTTATAAACACAAAGGGTTATTATAGAGAAATGATGCATCTTTTTAAGGAACAGAATTTAATGTAATGGAGAGAGGCTCCCATCCCCACCCTATCTTGTGTCATTTCCTGTAAGTAAAATGGGTTATAGCTCTATATCTAGAAAGGAACTTGGGGGGCAGCTAGGTGGCACAGTGGATAGACCACCAGCCCTGAAGTCAGGAGGACCTGAGTTCAAATCTGATCTCAGACACTTAACACTTCCTAGCTTCAGCAATTGCTTCAGCAAAAAAAAAAAAATAGAAAGGAACCTGGGGGTCATCTAATCCAATTCCTTATATTTTAGAGGAGGATATTGACTTGTCCAAGATCACAAGAATAAGGGGCTAGATTTGAAACCCAAGTCTTCTAATGCCAATGCCAGGATATTCAATATGTTGCTACATCTGATCTTTTAAGCTCATACAGTATGCCTGCCTGGTTTTCTAGCTCAGATCACTATAGTTATATAGAATCAACATTCACTTCCTTTTACTTCTACTCATTGATTGTTGTCCATTCCTCTGCCTTCTGTTGTCCTTTCCTGGATCTTCTTCAACCCCCAGCTTATTTTTTTTCAATATACCAACCTGAATGCTATATTCACTTTAGGCCTGCTGAATAATGGTTTTGTAAAAGGACAGGATAATCCTTCCTGTGTAGCTTCTGATTCCTTCCATCTGCTGCTGATTATGTCTGACATTTGTAGAGGAGGGAAGTAGGCTTTATGGATCATATCATCATGTTGGGCTAGCCACTCTAGGGAATTGTTGATGTACAGTGAATCCCCAGGTCTTTCCCTAGTGAAACAGTAGTCATTTAGAGAAGAAAATTAGCTTGAAAGAATGGTTTGGGACAAACAAGGATACATAACCCTGGAATTCTCATTACCAAAAGCCCATAATCATAATCAGTTGTTGTTCAGGCATGTCTGGCTCTTCGTGTCCTCATTTGGGGTTTTCCTGGCAAAGATGCTGGAGTGGTTTGCCATTTCCTTCTGCAGCTAATTTTACAGATGAGGAAACTAAGATAAACAGGGTTAAGTGATATGCCCAGAGCCACACAGCTAGTAAGTACTGAGATAAGATTTGAACCCAGGAAGATGAATCTTCCTAACTCCAGACTTGGCACTCTATTCATTGTGCCACTTAGCTGCCCAAGTCTACTGCTAAAAAATAAATACAAGGTCTAAGAATATTACAGAAGCTACCAGGTTAAGCTGGTCTTGTCTTCTCTTTACCTATTGGACCCAGAAAGGACAAATTGGAAGATACAGCAAGATTGTCTCCCTGGGGTTAAAGCCAAAATGAAAATTATGCAAATTGTCATTTCTCTGAGGTTCTTGCTGATAAATATCTTGAGTTTCAATTGGCCCCTGGAGATACCTGGAACCTTGGTCTTAGGAAGTCTTTTTAGGAAACTAACCACAATGTATCCAAGATCATCACAGCTACTGAGGCAATGATAGAGTACTGGACTTGGATGATGAACCCAATACTTTACTGGTAATTTCCACTTTAGTCATAATCATGACTAACTGGCTATGTTATACAAACAACAGAAGTCAAAGCAGAAGTCCCATGGTAAGCAAACCCTCCCCTACCCCAAAAACAAAAAAAGCAGCTTATAAAAGCAGAGAGAAGGCTTCAATATCCTTTCTAACCCTCCTTTTTCTTTCTTTTTTTATTTTTCCAATTGTTTATTTTTTTATTTTTTTTAATAAAGCTTTTTATTTGCAAAACATATGAGTGACCTTTCAACATTGACCTTTGCAAAAAAAAACTTTTTTTTCCCAAGCTTTTCCTTTCCCTCCCCCCGCCCCCC
>JAJPUD010001554.1:238464-288954 GCA_023553655.1 Myrmecobius fasciatus | reverse complement strand
TTTTTTTTTTCCAATTATACAACTGGAGGGATTAAAAATACACTCTTAGTAGATATGTCACTAAGTTCACATTGCCTATAAGCTGACCATGTGATTCACAGGTCTCTTGCCTATTCCTGAAATGATGTCACTTAAGGTCACCGATTTCATTACTTTATTCAATGGGAAGTCTTGCCTGATATCTTTATGAGTCTACATTTCTATATTCCTTATAATATGACATCCTCAAGTTTACTGGGGATTTTTTTGTCTCTGATTGAAAGTCCCTGAAAAGCAAGTTCTTTATCTTTCTTATGTGCTCTGCATGGTCCTGGCACAGCAGCATCTTTGTGTGTGTACAGAATAAATTCATGTCATAATGTTGAAGCCAGGGTTTTGAGGTGGGAAAGAGTTTCCTGAGATTACTTGGGCAGAAGACAATATCTTGTTGAATTGCCAGTGTCCATACCCCTCTGAGACAGCTCTGCAATCAGGTCTATCCTCAGAAAACTGTAGATCAGAGCAAATCATATTGCATTCCTTATCGCATACTTTCTCCTATCATTTCATACTGGGAAAATTCAGTTAAAATGAGCATCAAGGACATCTTTAAAATGAGGAAGAAGACACCAAAGTGGAAAACGCAGGTGGAGAACATATGAGCTAATTGCATACATATTGGCCTCAGTTGGGTTTCATTTTATTCTGTGCTTTTTAAACATTGCTTGGTAAAATTATCTCTTCCTGATGCTTTACCTCTAAAGTCATTTGCCATCTTCCTAGATTTAACAGCAGAATGCTCCTCCCCATTCCCCCACCAAAATCCAAGATTGAAATTGTTTCCTTTGCTGTCACTTTGATTCTAGGGATTCCATTTTGAAATGATATTAAAAACTGTTTATAACATTCTTTCAAGAACTTTGTTTCTAGCCTAAGTAGAGTCCCTGTTGGAACATTTTTGATTCATGATCTGGTAAATCACCAAAGAACATGAAAGTCAGAAGAATAAGAATCAGATGAACTACAATTCTATGTCAGCTACTTTACATCCTCTCAGACTTCCTCCTTAGAAGAATCATAGAATGTTCATGACAATAAATTCTAATAATTATAATAACTAGCATTTACACAGCATTTTATGATTTGTAAAGTACTTTGCAAATATTCACAACATCAGATGGAATCAGCCTCAGAGATTATGAAGAGTTTGAATAACTACACACTATGGGTGGTCCATTAGCTTCTAGAAAATTATGGAGGGAGGACTGCAAATACCTAATAGATAAGAATCATGGCTTAGGTTTCTATTGTTTTCCCACTCCCCTTGTCATATAAAACATATATAGAGTATATGAAAGAATGAATGAACATAGATCTTTACAATCCAGGAGAAATTAACTACCCAGTTTGATAATAAAAAGGTAGTACTGTACCTTATGTATACCAACTTGAATCTTAACATCCTACTTCACTTCTGGGGAGACACAGTGTTTCTCAGTCACCTGCACCCTGTACAAAAACTCTGTATCTGAGGCTCTAGGCACATATCTTCCTGTTTCTTATTACCTTCCTGCTCCTGCTGTCAGCATGAAGAGTGATGGTATCCTCAGTCTCCTTTTGAATAAAGAATTATTTGTCCCTCTGTAACAAGAAGGAAGTTCTCAACTAATAAACAGAGATGGGTGAGGAATAAAAAAGTATGAGGAAAGATGATGATGATGATGATGATGATGGCTGACATTTCTATAGTGTTTTAAAGTTTACAAAACACTTCACACAAGCTCATTTGATCCTTATAACAATCTTATGAGAGAATATTTTCCCCATTTTTCAGGTGATAAAACTGAGTCTAGGAGATATTAAATGATTTGTTAGGTTCACAAAGTAGTAAGTGTCTGAGATGGAATTTAAACTGAGAATGTCTGTCATCTCTTTCTCTCTCTCTCTCTCTCTCTCTCTCTCTCTTTCTCTCTCTCTCTCTCTCTCTCTCTCTCTCTTTCACACACACACACACACACACACACACACACACACACACAGAGTTAACAACAATTAAATGTCAGATTGTAAAATCATAATTCCTTAAAAATTCCTTTAGAAAAGTACTAAAGGGAAGTTACCAGAGAAGGCAGGATATCATGAAAAAAGCACTAGCTAGCAAAAGCCAGAAATAACAATTCTGCTACTAACAATATGTGACAACATTCTGTGACTCAGTTTCCTTATCAATAAAATCAATGGATTAAATCAGAAGGCACCTCTGCTAGATTGCAAACTCAAGGAGGGTCCGGACCATATCTCATTCAAATTTTGCATCTCCTCCCACACAGTGCTCTGCATACAGTCGGCATTTAATGAATTTGTATTGAGTTGATTAATCTCTAAAGTCTCTTTCTCTTGATTCCTTTGATTTTATGACATGCCCACAATTGTTTAATCTGTCAACTCTTCTTCCTAATCCCAAACTCCAGGAATAACATGAAAATAAATTGCAGAAGGTGCATAAAGTCAATCTCCTGCTTTAAATCTGGGACCCTAAATAAGAATTCTTGGACTTTCTATTCGGGTCCACTCTAATGACAGGAAGTCGGAGAGTTACAGTTTATCTTAATTCATTCAGTGAAAAGGGAGATTAGGGATTTAGACCCCACTTGCTAAATCTGTACGGAGGCCTGTTTTCTCATATACAAAAAAGGCTTCCAGACTAGATGGCTTCTGAGATGCCTCACAGTCCTATAGCGCGGAGCCTTTGATTCATGTCAGTTCATTATTCTCCTATGCAACTTGGCCAAGTGAAGAATGGGTACGCTACAGCAAGCACCAAGCTTGGGGGATTTGATTTATGTTAACAGTGATTCAATTATTTAAGACATAAACTCTGTGTGAACGTCTTCAGTCTTTATTGCATGTTGTTTTGTTATTCAGTCGTGTCTCCTTTTGGGATTTTCTTGGCAAGGATACTGGAATGGCTTGCTATTTCTTCCTCCAGCTCATCTTACAGATGAGGGTTAAGTGACTTGCTCTCACAGCTGGTAATTATCTGAGGCCAGATTTGAACTTAGGTTTCGCTGATTCCAGTCCCTGCTTCTATCCACTGCACCACTTTAGCTCTGCAGTCTCATTGCCTAGATGAGGACTAAAGACTGCGGACCTAATTTTTGGAAACCACCTTTGAAAATGAGACAAATGACCACCAGATGGCAGCAGATAGTAATGAAAGCGAGCTGGAGACCTGGGTGCGGGAGATCTGGGCTAACAGCGTTTCTTTCTTGTTTTCCATCTTTAATGAGATATGTGAAGAAATGAGTCCCTTACCCATTAGACCCAGATGCTGCAGCATATGGAGAGATGCTGCACAGCGATATTTCTCTGGTTATTAAACAGGAGGCATCAAACCAGTTATTCACTATGCCTTCTCATGGAGTTGTCCTTTGTGCCTTGAGATTCTGCTGTTGACAAGGTAATCATGCTCCAAGCCTGTGAAAGTGGTTGAAAAGACTGATGTTGGGACACGCTCTCCTCGCTCTGGTAGCACTGTGATGCTGGCTTTGTCGGGTGGATAATTAAATGATAAGCAGCAAAGCAGATGTTGCCACACCAACTGACTATCAGCTGCCTTTGCTGCAGAGATCCAAAGATGAAGGCAATTGACTTAGAACAGCTTAGGTTTTTGCTCCCCTTTACTCCTTCGCCCCCATCCCCATACAGTTGTTCTGGGCTTTGTCACTTTGAATCGTTTGCAGCTTCAGTCAACTGTATAAGACCTCGACATCTCTCAGTGTCATCATATGCAAAATAGGGTGCATCGAATTTGATGATTTCTTCAAGCTCTGACATTTTTTTATTCTGCCACTGGGCCTCATCTGTAAAATGAGGGAGCTGGCCTAAGATGGTAAGGTCTATCTTAACTCTAAAACTTTGTGATCTGTGATTTGGGAATTACTTATTTGGGCATTGAAAGACCAGGAAAAGGGTTGCCGAAGAATTCCTATATCTCTGATTTTCCCTGGTTGAAGTAATGAAAATATGCATTAATTAATCAAAATGCAATAACTAAATAAAAAAATAAATGAAATTAATTAATTAAAATGCTATGAATGTCAAAGGATGATGGAGAGGAAAGATTTCTCAAAGCAGCCCCATGGGAATTTAGGAAACTCATTCTTAGGAGCAGGTAGAGAATTATCTTTTCTGGGATACTGATTTTCTAGAACAGCCTAGTTACTAGTGCTGAAAGCAGACTGGTATACTTAATTCCCATTACAATACTTTTACCACCACCTAGCCTTCCTACAGCATTCCCCCACGCTATCCACCTAGATCCAGTCATACCCAACTTATATCTTCTAAATTCTACTAAATTCCATGAGTTTTCTGATGGCCTTGGTAATGGCCTGGGAAACAGAAGTGAGCACCCATTCTATCTCGAACAGAATTGGGAGATTTTATGATTAGTTTGTGTAGTGTTTGTGGGTAAAGAGCAAGATCTCACTACTAAGCAATTTCAAATTAGTCAATAAACATTATTAAGCAATTACTGTGTGCTAGACACTATGCTAAGCTCTGCCAATACTAAGAAAAGCAAACACATGGTTCTTGCCCTTTTCCCCTATTATATTTTGATGATAGAGACAGCATGCAAATAAGATTTATTACATACGTGCTATAAACAATGTGAATGGAAGGTAGGCTAGTGTCACAGACTCATGGAGTATGTAGAGGAGAGAAGAGTTATGATAGATAGAATGGCACAACAATCTTTGGAAGAAATTAAAATGTTGCATCATTGTCCCTATTTTACTTAGGGAAAAACTGAGATCCAGAAGGTCCCTTTTTAGATTGGTGGTAGTATCATAGCTAGGTGGTTCTACTATCTCTCCATCTAAAACTCTTCCAAGTTGTTCTTGTTGGTTTCTTGTAGGTCTGATCCTCTGTAAGAGTATGCTCAGGGGAGGAAGTGTCATTTTTTTTATTCATTGTGGGGCGTGAGACAGAGAAAGGAAACTGGATTCTGTATCTTTGATTTCATCATTGTAGAGAACATTAGAAATCTACTGAACCAAAGCACATCAGCAACTGGTCAATAATTTACAGTCTTACAGAGTAACTCATAGTTGTAGACTGTCTGGGACATTGAGAGGTTCTGTGATTTTCAGCACTTGTAACTAGAAACTAGTAACGAGTTTCAGCACTAGTAAATAGAAAATCCGTACCCCAGAAAAAAATTATTTACCTGCCTTTATGAAAAACTTTCCTAAATTTACAGGGGGCTGCATTGAGAAATCTTCAGGATTTGATCCCAGGACTACTGACTGGTCCTTCTACCAGCTTCTCCAGGTCATCCTCATTTGAGAATAGCAGTCAACCTTCCTTCATTCCCCTCCCTCCTTCATCACACAGCGACTTTATGAGAATTTCTCCCTATTTCACAGACTCTTTCCTATCCTCCCACCCACTGAGTATTGGCACATGTTGTATCATTTCTTATGATAATCAAACTTCCTTAAAGGAAGAGTGGTACAGTAGAAATCAGGGGTAGTGAGCTTGAATCCTGACTTTGCATATTACTCAGATGACCCCGGGGAAAATTCATTTACATAATCTTGAGTCTCAGTTTTCTTAATTGTAAAGTGAGATTAAATTAGATGAACTCTAAAGCCTGATTCAGTTTTTACTTCTATGGGATGGCCTGTGACTGGATCATTCATTCTTTTAGAGATACTGGAAAGAGAGTTCTTAGAACACAATATAATTGTGTTTTTATGATTCCCATCCCAGTTTCTACCTTGGTGAAACAGAATTCACAGGATTTCTTCATTCAGCTAGGAAGCAACTAAGGATTTTTGCTGGTGTGTCTGATATTGTTCTGTGTTATCAGAAGTGGGGACAATGTGTTTGACAATAGTAGCAAAATTGGCAATATCTGAGCCTCCCATGGTCCATGTGGGACCCTAAGAAACTAGCCCTGTGAATAGGGAGAATTCTGAGCAAAGGCTAGAGGGTCTTTTAATAACCAATTCTCCATCAAAGTCAATGTTTTATTTTACTCAGTTATCTAGGGATCAGAGATCCAGGTCTCCTCTGGGAAGTTGCTATGGAAAGGATCAGTTTAACCCAATTGCCTTTACAACAGGACTGAATGAGTACACCTTGCAGTGAGTGGTACAAGCAGCTTCCTGCTTCCTGGCATTGAAATGAGCTACTGCAATTGCAGCAGTTACAAAAATCAAATGTCTTTTGTTACATTCTAAGCAGGAGAAGCAGCTATGGTGAGGAGAAGTGGGATATGGGACAGACCCAGCCATTATCTGTGGAATAGAGCTCAGTGGAACAGAACACCTGGCTCCATCTCAAAGCCTGAGGGGCTGACCTCTGGAAAATGCAGATGCTATGGCCACACTCAGCCTGGTACCTTCCCAGAAGACTGAGGCTCTTCTCTGTGTCTGTGTCTGTGGGTTTGCATTTGTATGTGCATTTATATGTGTATGTGTGTGTTTGTGTTTGTGTTCCAGTTCCCAGAAAATGAAAATAATCCAGAAATGAATGTCTTTCTTCCCTCACTTTCCACAAAGTGGTAACAGCTCACCTAAAATCAATGGCTTGATTGAGCACAGAAATAAGGAAGATTCTCATTTAGGAATCTAGACAGATAGGTGAGCCCAGATCTGCTCACATAATGAGAATTTTTCTTTGTAATGGCCATTAGAATGTCACTACAGAAACTTCTCATAGCATCTGTTTTATTGATGATTCCCATAAAAGCCACAGTCCCAGGGAAAGAACACTGAGGAACTGGATTCAAGTTCCAGTTCTTTGACTAGCTACCAGATGGCTGAACCTAGAGTGAGGAATCTCTGACCCTGCCTCAGAAGCCTTAATATCTGTTTGACTCTGGGCAAGTGACTGGAATTCTCTTAGCCTCAACTTTGTCATTTATAAAATATTTTGTGGTTGTTCAGTCATTTTCAGTTCTGTCTGACTCATTGTGACCTACCTCATTTGGGGTTTTCTCAACAAATTTACTGGCATGGTTTTCCATTTCCTTCTCCAGCTCATTTTACAGATGTGGAAACTGAGGCAAACAGGGTAAAGTAACTTGCCTAAGAGTCTGAAGCCAGATTTTCATTCAGGAAGATAAGTATCTTATAAAATGAGATTAATATTATTGCCTACGCTAAGAGGTTATCATGAGGATCCAATAAGATATATATGTATAAATACATATAAAATTCTTTGCAAACCTTATTTTTCATCATTCATCCAACTTCAGTTTCCTCACCCATAAAATGGACATAGAAATATTTAAGAACCTTGCCTGGGGAAATGGAGACCCAGAAAGGTTGCCACTTGTCCAAGATCACATAAGTAGCAAGCACAAAAGATAGGATCTGAATCCAGAATCACTGACTGAATCCAGCACCCTTTCCACAATACCACTTCTCATGACTGACCTCCTTCAACAGGCAATAGTAGGGAAAGCTCTTTGTAAATTTAACTCCCATATCAAAATGAACTAATATCATCATCACATGATATAGGAGAGAAGACACTGGGGTAAACTCTGGTTTACCACCAACCGACTTGGAACAAGTTAGTGAATCTCTGCAGGCTCAGTTTTTCTCCTTATAAAATAATTACCTTGAACTAGGTGACCTCTTTAGTCACCAACAGACAGTTCAAGAATCAATAGGTGATGAATCATTGGACTAGAAACAGAGCTTTGCCTCACAGGCCTGTCGAATGGGAAGAGATTGTCTGCATGCTTATTCGTTTTATGTAGTTTTCTCTCCTTTTAGATTTTTCAAAAACACAGTAGTCAATAATGCCCTGTTCATAGGAAAGACTGGGAAAAGGCATTAAGGGGAAAAAAAGAATGCTTACCTCCCTGTCTATATAATTTTCCCATTATGTGTATATTTGTTTTAAAGATCTATCTTTTTTAAAAATCAAAGTATTAAAATAGTAAAAACTGACTCTCTAGAATCTGAAGACCTGGATTAAAATTCTATTCTGACCATTTATCTTGGGTTAGTCATTTAACCTACCTCATCTAATCACAGTTCTCTCTCTGTAAAATGTAATGAAGTAGAAAGTCTTTAAGATATCTTCTAGTTTCTGCCTATTATCTCATAACTTTGGATGTTAAAATAAAACTATATATACAAAATAGCTTATATCTGTGTTGTATTCTTTCTTTTTTTGTTTTTTTTTTCTTTCTAATACCATAGTTCATGAAGGAGTGTGTCACCAGGGGAGAAATAGAGATATTATAACTAGGCCAGATGAGAATAATCATAATCATAATTCACAATTTTAAAAGGCATTTAAGTTTCACAAAGCATTTTGCTCACAACAATCAGGTGAAGTAGTTGTTGCTGAAATTATTATCCCTAATCAATAGATGAGGAAATTAAAGCACAATCAAATGACTTGAAGAATTGTGCAGCTGCTAAATGTCAGAGCTAAATGGGTCTCCGGATTCAAGGTCCAAAGCTTTTCCAGAGGCCAGACCCCACCCTTCCTTCCCTCTTCATTAATCCTTCCTCTCATTCTTTGACTCACTGTTGGCCAATTGTTCATACACTGAAGACTGATTTTCTTTTATACTACAGCAGGCTGCCTAACTGAAAAGCACAATTGTTGGGAACAAATCTGTCTTTATTGTGTTCTATTAGATTGTTAAGCCTGAAAAAAGAAGTGGAGGAAATATTAAGTAGATACCAACTCTGAATATTCTCATTTGATTTCTTTCTTTCTCACTCTTCCTTTCTTTTCTTCTTTCCTTTCCAATTTCAGACTCACATAGCTTTAATTTATACCATTATGTTTCCTTCTGACTGTAGACCAAAGCATGCAAAGGGAATGGAGAAGTTCAGGATAAAAACAGTAAGAGCTAACATGTGTAGAGTACTTCCTATGTGTTGGGCACCAAGCTAAGCATCGTTCGATCATAAGATCTCATTTGATCCTCATGCCAGCCCTGACAAGTAAGTATTATTATTATCCTCATTTTATAATGGAAGAAATTAAGTAGACACAGGTTAATAAGTGATGAGCCCAAGGTCACACAGTAAATGTTCAAATTTAGGTTTGAATTCTGGTCTTTCTGAGTCCACAACTAGTTCTCTATTTGCAATATAATCTAGTTGCTTAGATGGGAAGTTTGGCAAACTAACCTGGCCTTGGGTCAAAAAGCCCTATTCACCCACTTAATATGGCTGACAAACAGGGAAGCTCCATAGAAGCTTGACATACTTAATTGGAACATGAGTTCTTCTAGGAGTGACCACATGAACGATGACTAAGGGAGTATCAGACTCCAGAGGAGAAAGACCCCAAAACTGCCTTGGATCTATTTGTTCAATTGTTTTTGTTTTGCCAAGAACAGGCTTTTTCAGTATCTATGGACCTAGACATCTCAGACTCAGTGAAGGCAGAGGGGTAGAAGTTCCATATTGTAGCACTAGTGCCATGTGAGTCACCTACTCCCTCTAGGGAAGAAAGTGATACAACAATGGGTAGAAACACAAAATGTTAGAGCTGAAAGAGTCCTTAGAGATCTTTTATTTAATCCCCACTCTTCTCCATTTGAGGTGTGATAAAATAAAGTGACTTTTCCCCTGTAATATAGATAGTAAATGGCCAAGAGATGAATTGAATCGAGAACTTCTGATTCCAAGATCATAGTGTTCTTTGAATCTGATACTGAGAGTAACTCTCCTCCCATCTCAGCTTAGGAAATGAAGAGCCCTCATGGAAGGGCTGAGGACATTTACATGTCTGACATAATGAAAGTTATAAGGGACCAAAGGAAATTAATAATCAGATGGCCATTTTTGATCCAAAATCAAGCACTAAATGTCTGCTATGTGCATAGAAAATTGGACTGACTACAGCAGTGTCAAGAACCCTAAGAAAGAGTAGTTCCCTTCTTCAAGCCAGATGGCTCTATGTAAACCATCCACACATTCTTCTATTACTCAGCCCCCTATTCCTTCCTCACCCCAGAATGCCTGGTCACTTGGTCCTTGGGTTGTTATTTCTTTTAACAAACAACAGTTTCTGAACTCTAGGGGAATAGTAAATGAACTATGCTTCTCCTGTCTCTGTACAGGTAACATACTGAAAAGTGTCTTCAGCACCTCTTAATTTCTTATCCTTTGACCTCAATAGCCAAACAGTAGATTTGAATTT
The DNA here is from genome assembly GCA_023553655.1 of Myrmecobius fasciatus. Lineage (NCBI taxonomy): Eukaryota > Metazoa > Chordata > Mammalia > Dasyuromorphia > Myrmecobiidae > Myrmecobius > Myrmecobius fasciatus. The sequence continues at coordinate 278,781 of JAJPUD010001554.1, read as the reverse complement.
GAGGGAACCCCTTCACGAATCCTTTCATCAATAGAAGAATAGCATCTTGCAGAACTCTCCAAAAAATATTTTTCTCCCACATATCTGCGTTTGACCACTTGAGGGCAATGCTGGACCAGCCAACTTTTGGGGGCATTAATAATAAATTCTTAGTCCCAATCTTTAACCAGGTTCCGCACCCTCCTCCATTCACCTTTCATAGTCAATGAAACCCCCTCTCATTCAAAGCCAAGATCAAGGACAATTAGAAGCCAGAGAGCATCACCCCTAAGCCAGCAACAGCACTAGTCCTGTATTAATAATATCTAGTGATATGGAGCTTTGCAGGAATAAAGGATGTTTCATTAGCAAACAGACACATGCCTCAGTAGGTAGCAGCTTATACTAGGGAAAAGGAGGCGGGACATCAAAAAAGGCTTCAGTGACATTCACCAGGATGAAGCTATTGTCAAGGCTATAGACTGAGATGCCACAAAATTACTCCTTTTCAGATTTACTTTTCCCCATTGTATGAACACCTGCAGAAGCAAAATGCCATAGTGGAAAAGGCTTTGGATTGAGTCAGAAACAACGGGTTCAAATTCTACCACTCACAGTTACTAGCTATGTAATCGTAGGCAAGTATTTTAATCCTTCTGAGACTGGGCTAATTCTCTAAAATGATGTGGAAAACAATGGGTTATCTCTATTGGAGGAAAAAGTTCTCACACTGACAAAATCACAGACTGCTGACAACGTAATTGTTCAGTGGTATCTGACTCTCAGTAACTCCATGGACCATAGCATACCAATACTGTCCAAGGACTTTTTTAAACAAAGATACTGGAATGGTTGGCCATGTCCTTTTTCAGGGGATTAAGGCAACTAGATGTTTGCCCAAGGTCACACAGCTAGTAAGTGTCTGAGGTCACATTTAGACCCAAATCTTCTCAATACCAGGCCCAGCAATCTATCCACTGAGCCACCTAGCTGACTCTCACAAAATTATACTTGAGGCTTAAAGCAATGGATATGAGTTTGAAAGACCCAAAGTCATCACTTTGCCACAATGAGATGACAGAGGATTTTTTTAACAATGAATAATGGGGCATCTAGTCATCTTCAGACGTGTCTACCTGAAAGTTCATAGATTTAGGGCTAACAGTAATTCTAAAAGTTACCTAATTCAAATCTCCCATTTTCCAGATTAGGATACCAAGAGAGGTTGAATAATTTACTCATTGATACAGAGCTGGTGCACATCAGAGGGGAGATGCAAATTCAGGTCCTATGATCCCAAACCCAGCAGTTACTCGACTAGACTCTTCTGCTACAGTGAAGCCCTTTTCTCCTGTTTTTTTTTTTTCAGTCTTCAGAAGACAATCTCCAACTTTCACCTAAAATCCTCAAAGTCAAATTAGATGTTCCATCAGTGCATAAATCACCCTTTTTCTAATGAGAAACTGAAAACATTTTATGTTGTCAAAGATTTCATTTCTCAGGCACTGTCCATTGGGACAGTTAGGTATCCACTAAATGATTTGAAACTTTATTCTTCCTTGAGATGTTTAAGGATAGGACTAGAAAGGTCCTAAAAAAGAATTGCCAGGCTTCATTCAAATAAAATTGTCATTAAATTTAGCCAATAGACAAGTGTGACATTCAACATAATGAAACAGGAGATATAGAAAATATATCACAAAGCACTGGAATGAGGACAGTTGCACACGCAACTTGCATCCTGAAATTTTCAGGTCTAGGACTGAGGTGGATCACCCTGGAGGTTTCCCAGTCATAAGCTCCTCAGTCAAGGCTTGATGCTGAATGTCAGACCTTAGACCACATGGGCCACTTAAAAATCAAAGATCATGTGGAATGTTCAGCATTCTGCTATTCACTTTGGGCCCTCCAATATTCCCTAGGCAAATCATCTGTCTCTTAAATTTCTTTTTCTTCATCTCTGAAATGGGGTTCAATACTCCAGCACCACCTAACTTGTAGAGTTGATTAAAGGAAGCACTCTGGATATTATAAGGCTATTACATAAATGGAATTTTTCTTACCTTAAGCACAATCCCATCCTACACCTTCTGCTTCCTGCTTAAGTTAAGCCCAGTCATTCATTATCTGTATAATTTGCTCTTTTGTGTTGCAGAGACTGTGCAGGGAAATTGGATCCAGCTTTCCTGAATATCCCCATTAGGGTAACCTCAGAAAGACAGGAACCCCAGGGACATCGAGAAGGCTATCTTCCTAGTTGTCATCTGTGAAAGAGGCAGTTTCCAGAATACATTGTATGGATAGAAACAAATGGGCTCCCAATCAGCAATATGTCACCATTCTCCAGGAAGGATTCTCTTCTAAGGCCCATTCAAACTCTGAAGTTTATCCAATACAGCCCTAGGATCAGGGTTTCAGCATAGCTGTTTCTTAGAAAAAGTATTACCCCAACTAGCTGCATAGAAAGCTGCCTTTGCTTCCTGACTGGGTGCCCTACTTGTGAGCAGTGATAGAATAGGATATGTGTGTTTGTAGCTGAGGCTGAAGGGACTACCTGAAAGAACTAGAAAGAGATAGAGAGAGGAGAATTAATGGATTATAAAGTAGGGGAATTATCCTAATTATTCTCTTTTCTTCTTCCCTCCTTAGGGGAGTTGGGAATATGTAAACAAGTGCTGATCCAAAGATACCACAAGCTTATAAGGAGGAGTGAAAAATCATAAATATGTAGATACAGGTGTGATATCCCTGTAGACAGTGTTGTCTCTAGCCCACAGGCTGAAAAGGTAACAAGGCAGGAAATGGAAGTGGGTCAGAAGAGAGCACTGATTTTGTTTCCAAAAGGGAATGTTTTTCAAACAGGCCTGAAATGGAAGAGGTAGATGGTATACTCATAAAAATAATCCCTAAACATTTAAAGCATTTATAGCAAGAAGAGTTCAAAGAAGAGATTAAATTTCATCACATCTTATGAAGGAAAAAAAATAAGAATTTATTAAATATCTACAATATGTTAGTGTTTTTAAAATAATATCTTATTTGATTTTCTAAACAACTCTAGGAGGTTGGTGGTATTATTATCCCTATTTTACCGTTGAAAAAAGTGAGGCATGCAGAGTTTAAGAGATTTGCCCTGAGTCACATAGCTAAGAAATATCTAGGACTGGTTTTGAACTCCAGAACCAGTATTCTAGCCATTGTACCAACTGGCTTTCAAAGAATAGAACCATGGACATATGGAAGCAAGATAATGAATAGAGAACTAAGCTTACAGTCAGAAGAGCTTAGGTTTAAAGTCCCCTAAAGACATCCATTGTGTCATCCTGGATAAGTCACTTGACTGCTCTGTGATTCATTTTCCTCATCTGCAAAAAGTAGGAAAGTAAGAGAAAGCTGGACTACTGGACTCCAAGATTGCTTTAAGTTTCAAATTTTTGATCCTGTAGCTAAAGATACAAAGTGACACATGCAGCATTTGTGTGTGCTACAGAGAAGCTCTCATGTATCTTAAAATCTTGCCTTAAGTAAAGACCCAAGAATAATCTCCAATAACTGACCCCTCATCTGATGTACTAGATTAATGAGTTCCATAAGAGCAGACATCCTATGTTGTTTAAATTTTCTATACTTTCCAACCACAGTGTTTTACATATATCAGGATCTCAATAAATGCTTGCAGAAAAGGTTTACCAGAAGTACCTTTTGGATAACATACTAGAATTTTAATTCTACTTTCTCTTTGGTGGTTTTAATTCCACATGGTTCCTCTTTGTCTTCATAAATAGCTAGGTTTTGTTGGTCATGATTTAGAGGGAAGTGAAAGGTTATAGATGCATTAGTTTGATGGATCTCAGGACTGAGATCTGAGCTTGATCAACTCTGAACTTGCACATATGGGCAATGCTAATTGTAAGAATTGCATGGTGATGGCAGCAAATTGATTGCCTTTTCTCACTCTGAGGTGGCATTAGCTTACCATGAGAATCAACAATTGGGAAAACAGTTGAAAGATACATTAGGATCACAGATCTAAAGCTTATAGGGACCTTCAAAGAAATGTAGTCCAAACCCCTCACTTTACAAGGTATTAGCCGGGGTGGGATTTGAAGTCAGATCCTCCAATTTAAGGTTCAATGTACTTTCTATTCTATCATTCTTCTTCCCTATATAGACAATAAATAGTAAAGTATTAGACAACCAAAATCCATCACTAACAGAATTATAGCCCTTGACATAATTATGAGATATATACATGTATGTATATGTATGTGCACATGTACATATGTATGTATATGCATGTATATATGTTTAGCACCATCCTACCTCCTTTTAGATTTCTTGCCATCCTTGACCTCTACTCCCCATAGAAGAGATGTCTCATTAGGCCACAATCTAGATTTCAGAAGTAGATTACTAGAAAGATATGAGGTAATAAAAAGGCAAAGTAATTTCCTTCTCAGGGATATATTCATTTTAATAAGGTGGCCTCCAAGAACAAGAGGAATTAATCCCAAAAGATTGAATTTCAAGCATCATGAGAGTTTAGTAGAGATCTTCCCAATATTACCCAAATCAAATCACCTAGTTGACTGACCACTCCTTATACACAACAGTTCATCCCAGCAGCTCCGACCATCTGGAGTTTCAATCACCAAAGGTTTAAATAGAATGTCTGAAATTATAACTTCATTAGCAGTAACAACATCATTGGAGAGAGGCAATTTTGCACTATGTTATCTTCTGTTGATTTTTGCCAAGGGCCACCCATGAGGACTCTCACATAATGCTAACAACCAGGAATATATTAGTAAATATTTAACATTCGGATCTCTGGGGGGAATGCATACATGACACACTTTAAAGTTTAATCTGTATTATTAATATTCTCTCCATCACTTTATAAAGTCTAAACAATCAATGAAACAATAAATCAAGCCTGATCTGTAGTGTTTACCAATTTACAGGAAGTAAATGTTCACAATGAAAATTTAATAATTCACTCTCATGAGCTGGTTCAAGTTGGCTCCAAAAAACTCCTGTTAATAAACTTACATTTAAACAGAATTCTGAGGATCACAGAAAGTTTTCCTCATTGATACTCTGTGAAGTAGGAATTATGTTTTATATATCCTTTTTACAGAGGAGGAACCTAAATATTGAGAGAGATAAAGTGATTTATTTTGGGTCACACAACAAATTCAAACTCAGATTTCTTGAACTCAAGTACTGTACTCTTTCTAGTATATTCTGCTTTCAGGCAAGATAATTTTGGGCTTTGAATTAGGAAGATCTATGCCTCAAACACTTACTAGTTGTGTACCCAAGGAGTAATTGTTCACTTCACCTACCTGTCTCAGTTTCCTCATCTATAAAATAAAGATTCAATGACAAGTCCCTTTCAGAATCAAATCTATTATCCTATGAATGTTACAGAACCTAAGCTTCTGAAGGAGTCACCTTAACTTCTATCTGCTCATCTGTAAAATAAGATAATAATGGCATACCTCCCAGGGTTTGGGGAGAATTCAGTGAAATAATAGTTTGAAAGTACTTTGCAAACCTCAAACTATTATACAAATGCCCTTATTGTTATTGCTGCTGATATTGCTATTGTATTAGTAAAGGAGATGTCCAGCCTGGCTAATATAAGGCTACTTTTTTTCACTTCTCATTCTCTTCTAATTTTTCTTTTTTTTTATTTTGTTTGACTGATTCTTGAAGTCTTATTGAGTCATTCACTTGCATTTGTTCAATTCTTATTTTTAAAGTGTTGTTTTCTTCAGTTACCTTTTTAAGCTCCTTTTGTAACTGGCCAATTTGTTCATTGCACTCTTTTTCCACTTCACTAATTTTATTTTTCAATAAATTGGTGTCTTTATCATATCTCTTTTGGAGGGCTTCTTGCACTGATTTCAGTTTATTTTCCCATTTATCCTCCAGCTCTTTTTTGAGATTCTGTATGCAATCTTCCAGAAAGGCCTTTTGAAAAGGGGACCAGTGATGGTCCTTAATAACATCCTCTGGAGTTTTGTCTAAAGGAACTTCAGGATCTGGGGTCAGCCCTCCTTTGTCTCGGTAGAAGCTGTCTATGATGAGAGCTCTCTTTTGCTTCTTCATTTTTTTTAGACAGCGTGGATGTCTCTTTAAGGCTTGGAAAAACAGCAGCTAAAGTTCTTTGCCCTGGGGCAATTTGGTAAATTAATTTAAGGTGCTGGGCCGGTGGGGGCTAGGACTAAGTCCGAATTACTCCTTAAATAAGGCAAGTCTGCCAGAACACCTGCCCCAAATCAGGGCAGAGTGTCCCGAGTGCCTCAGATAACTCCAGGTGTTTGGAGTTTGGAGTTTCCGCCACGATGAGCTGAGCTGAGTCCCACCCTCACTTCCGGCCTGGACGTAGTCCACTGTTTATCCCTCTGTCTGAGTTAAACAAACCTGATATGAAGTTGTTCAGAGATATCTGCAAGCAGTGTCCAAGTATTTCTGAATTTGTTGACTTGAAGATCAGTTCAGAGGCTTATTTTATTGTTGATTTGAGAGAAGATCGAAGGAGGATGCAGAGAGTCATGTTTTCACTCCGCCATCCTCCCTTCTCATTCTCATATTAGCAACTGCTTTCCTTACATACAGAAAAATTTGAAGGACATAACAGCAGGCAACAGGAGAAAAAAGAAGTTTGACCAAGGCAGGGCAAATGTTCTCTGGTTTTCATCACACTACTGCAAGACTGAGTTCCCAAGATCCAGCAGCAAGAACCTGGCAAGACATGACCCACCAGCTGTCATTCAGCAAAGAGTATCTATGCCCTCCCCTCCTTCTTGTCTCCCACTCCAATTTCCTCTCAGAGAAGAAATCTCTTGAGGCTGATAAGAAAACCTCACCATCTGCTGAAAGCATGGGACCCAAAGGGTTGAGATGCGCAAGAGACTCACATAAAGGACCCCATTCAATTGCTGCTTCTGAACAATCAGGAGTGTGTCTTGCGATAGCATAAAATGCCAACCACCCCATAGACCTATTTCCTTTATTGCTTCAGTGATAAAGCGGCTGAGCGGTTGTTACAGATAAGGCAGTTTTGTGTGTACTGTGCATGCAGAATAGACTTTACTAGGAACAGCAGAGAGAGTGAGCAAGATATGGTTGGGTAGGTGTCCAACAAGAGGGGAGCTGGAGCTTTTGGCAAGCATACTATGAACTGGCTCAGCTACCTTCTCCTGCCTATCCTCTCTAAGTGATCCCCTGATGGGTGGGCAGCTGGAGGGCACATGGTACAGGATATTTCCCAACAATTCCAATATTGTCTTCTTTCCTTATAAAAGTATCTTCCTGCTTTCCTTCCTGAGGCCACCTCTGCACAGCTAAATTCTCACAGTCCCCTAACAAGGTGGCCAAAGAAGGAGCAGACGTGGAATTACAATATCACATAACATTCCTGGTGAAAATTATGACTCTGTCTACTGGTACTTTCAGAAGGCCAATCAGAAACTCACTTATGTCCATAGTGGATTTCAAGATCCATGTTGGGTGCTATCATATAAATGTATGTTGGAAAAAAATGCTCCAGTAAATTAATCATCAGGAATGTGCATCTAAGTGACATGGCTGTAAATTACTATGCTTTACAAGGACACTGATTCATGCCACAAACTTCAGCAAACAAAAACTGCATGTTTCAGGTGTGATGTAAAAGAAAGAAAACCCAACAACTCAGAGAATGAATCAACATGACCCAAAGAGAGCCTGTGTTCTTTCAGATTTTCCCTTTCATTCAACAGTTATTTGAAGAAAAGAACAGATGGTTATGAAAATGGTGTCAGAAAATAAGATCTGGACTTTTAGACCAGTGCTTAGAAATGAGAAGTTTGGCAAAGACTTAAATGCATCTAATAAGAGATGAGAAGAATGTGTTTACCTGAAGAGTAGAATCTGATCAAAAGAATTTTTCATTGAAATTGATCAAAAGTTGCTCTCTGAACCTGTAGTGATTATTCTTTCTATTTCTAAATGTTCAAAATCCATTTTTAATGAATATATTCTATAATTTTGTCATACATTGAAACAAACCTGTATTTTATCACTGCCAGATTGTATTTGGAGCCATTTTGTTTTCAATGCTAATATCTACAGAGGTGGTTAATGGAGATGGAAAGGAAACTCAAAAACAGTATCATAGAGTTGGAGATGGGAGAAAACTTGAAGACCATTGAGTCTAATGCCTTCATTTTTTCAAATGAAGAAACTGAGCTAGAGAGAAGTTTCATAACTTGCCCATAGTCAATAAATATCTGAGAAAGGATTTGAACCCATCTATTCCTCTACTCCAGTGCCCTCTAGACTGCACCATGCTTCCCTATGCACTAATACATTCAAGGAACAAGAGGCATTCAGCTGGGAGAGACTTAAAGGGAATATGACAACTATCTTCAAGTGTTTAAAGGGCTACCTTATAGAATAAAATTCAAACAATTCAATTCAATAAATGTTCCTAAAGAATTTACTATCTGTCAGATTCAGTGCTATATGTTGAAGATGCAGTGACAAAAATGAAATGGTCCCTGACATTATAGAGCTTATATTCTATTGGAGTGTGGCTGGAGAGGAAGAAGCATTCAATTTGTGAAATGGTATTCAGTTGGGTTTTTTTTTTTTTTTGATCCAATAAGGAATCACTAGGACCAATAGCTGAAAACTGCAAAAAGTCAGATTTTGGTTTAATTTAAGAAAAAACTTAGTAACAATTGGGCTGATTTAGAGCAGCTAGATGGCACAGTTGATAGAGCACCAGTTCTGGAGTCAGTAGGACCTGAGTTCAAATTTGGACTGAGACACTTAACACTTATTAGCTGTGTGATCCTAGGTAAGTCACTTAACCCCAACTGCCTTACAAAAATAAAAAACAACCAAAACCCCAAAACAATTGGGCTGTCTTAGGGAATAGAAAATTGTCATCACTGGAGATCTTAAGGAAAAGATTTGATAATCTCTTGTTAGAAAAGTTATAGCAGACAGCTTTGCTAATAACAGTGACAACTTGCATTTCCATAGCAATTTAAGGATTAGAAAATTTTCTTCACAAGAGTCCTGTGAAATTGATAATACAGATATTATAACCATTTTATATATGAGAAAACTAAAATTTGAACAAGGTAATTCATAGCCAATTCTCTTTTAGACTAGAACAATGATCTCAGAGCAGAGTTCAAGGACCCTACTGAAACTCACCAAAATCCTTCAGAGATCCAAGACTATTTTCACAATAATTCTAAGAAGTTTTCAATTATAAGAAAGTAAACATCAATAGACTTCACCCACATAAACAGATGCTCTTTGGGGTCCTCAATAATTTTTAAGAGTATAAAGAGGTTCCAAGACCAGAAAGTTTGAGAATCATTGGACTAAACAATATCTAAGGTTTCTACCAACTTTAATAGGCTGTAGTTTTTACTGAATGGCCATGAATTAGGCACTGTGTGAGGCAATGTAGAGACATAATAATATTGCATTATTATTGAGAATTGAGAAGAAAGAGCACTTCTCCCCAAAGTCTTATTTGTTCATTTCTCTGGTGAATCCTCAGAATCTAGCAAAGTACATTGCACATAGTACATAAGTGTCTGATGACTGAGTTAAATAGAATTCACCTTAAAGCTTAAAGTTTCTCTTATTGAATATTTTAATCTATATAAATGTCAGTCAGCTAGTTATACCTTCTAACATTGATGCCCTTAAGCCATCAGAAGTTTAAAAATTGCTGTTGAAACACATGAATTTCTCACCTTAGTCTCTAAAGTTACCTGGATATCTGATAGATGAAATGTCATTCTGGTCCCACAGTGTAACAGAAAGATATGACATACATACAAATTAAAGAGCAGAAAATTGGGTCTTTAATACAGAGACACAAACAAAAGTCTATTAATCACCTCAAAAGGTTGAAATAAATCAGGGATTTCTGTATGTGTTCCTACTTTGAGTTCTTAGTGAGCCTTGAAGAAGGAGGGAAACAAGCATTTATTAAACACCTATTATATACTATGCATAATTTTAGAAATAACATATTTAATCCTCAACTGAGACAAACATAGTTTAATTGACTTGCTCAGAGTTATATGAATTGCAAGCATCTAAGGTGGGTTCTGATTCCACTGTACCATCTAGCTACTTTGAGGAAGATTTATGATGTTTATTTATTGGATCCCCCTGCAACTCTTTTCTGAAGAACATAAGCTCTTTAAGGAGTCTTTTCCATATTTTCTACATATCTCCAGATTTTAGCATATAGCAAGTCTTGAATAAGTCTAAAGCATTTATTAAGGGCTTACTATGTGCCAGGCACTATGCTAAGCCAGTAATGCTTTTTCTGGACTGGATTAAATTGGAAAGAATTCAGGCTCTTCTGCTTATGATTCAAATCTCAATTGAAACCAAGAGAAAGATAGAAAGGAAATTCAACTTAAACTAAAGGGTTTTTTTCCCCCACTGAATGACAGTGACTAAAGGCATGAAAAGCAAAACAAACAAACAAACAAAAAAAAGGAATGACTTTCAAAGGACTTGTCATAAACAGTACATTTGTGAAGTACTGAAATAGGATTCCTCTGGGTCCCAAGCTATAAAATGGGGAAACTAATGAAATACATTCTAACAGGGCACTTGAAACATCTAAAATCAACTGAAATTGTTTCTAGATTACTGTTCTGTTTCCCAGCAGTGAGTTTTGTTCATTAACAGAATAATAAATGTATAGATTAGTGGGCACATGGTTTAGTAGGTAGAGATCTAGGCCTAGGAGCCAGGATGACTGGATTCAAGTCTTACCTTCTCCAAATGCCATTCTATGCCCCTTTTTAAGTCAGTTAACATCAAAGGTCCCCAGGCAATTTTCTAAAATTTTCATTTGCAGAGTAGGTGCTGACCAGCATGGACTGGAGGAGCTACCTCCTAGGGAGTTCCCTAAACTAATGAAATCAGAGATCTGATTTTTGTTTTAAAAGGGAATAGTTAGTATTCGTGATTTCATTAATTCTTTATAAAGGGAATTCTAATGTTCAGAGAGATTACCATTTAAATTAAGCATCATCTGATAATACAAGGAAACAAATTCCAATCTTAGAGCTTTCTATAGCATCATTGAGCTGAGAGAAAGGAATAAAACATAAAAAAATAGGTGCAGTCCTTTTAAAAAAAATTATGGAATAAAACAAGCATTTCCATAGGATAGTACAATAATAATAAAACAATGACTGCATATGAAAGTGTAAATGTTATGTACAACTATTCCTTTTAAACATAAGTTTTATTATGTAAATTTATTTTTCTTTCCCTCCCCCACCCTAGAGATGGCTGCCATCAGACACAAATATATCTACATATATCAAATCATTTTAATATACTTTTATTTATCAGTTCCTTCTCTGGATGCAGATATCATTTTCCTTCACATGTCCTTTCTAGTTAATTTGGTTATTTCTGATAGCCAACAAAATTATTCAAATTTATTTTTAAAAGCAGAATTGCTATTATTATATATAACTTTCTCTTGGTTCTGCTCATTTTGTTCTTCATGTGAGTCTATCATGCTTTTCTACAATTTTTGAACTCATCATTTTTATAGCACAGTAGTATTCCATCACACTTATAGACTACAACATGTTCTGCCGATCCCCAATTAATAAGCATCCCCACAATTTCCATTCCTTTGCCACCACTAGAATAATTCCAGATCGTTCTCCAAAATGGTTGAATCAGTTCACAATTCCAAAAATGAATTAGTGTTCCAATTTTTCCACATCCCTTCCAATATTTGTCATTTTCACCTTCAAAAATTTTAGCCAATCTGATAGGTATAAAATGATATCTCAAGGTTGTTTCAATTTGCATTTATCTAATCAATAATGATTTAGAACACTTTTTTCAAATGACCATAAATTGTTTTAATTTCTTTATCTAAAAACTGCCAGTTCATATTGTTTGACTATTTATCAATTGGAAATGACACATATTCTTATGTATTTTATAAAGTTCATTATATATTTGAAATATGAGACCTTTATCTGAGATAATGTCTATAAAAATTTCCTCCCAGTTTTCTGCCTTTCTTCTGATCTTGACAACATTTGCTTTGTTTGTACAAAACCTTTTCAATTTAATGAAGTCAAAATTATTTATTTTATAACTTATTCTGTTCTCTATATCTCATTTACTCATAAATTACTCACTTATCCATAAGTTTGATAATAATATGCTCCATGTTTTTCCACCCCATTGACTGGAGGTAAAGAAAGAAAGTGAATGTTTTTTTTTTTAATTTAAGGGCTTTGAATTTAAGAATTTGAATTAATGAAACCAAAGAACATTTATATTTGCTTTCTTTCAATAGTCTACTTGGTTCCATGAACCAGCACTTCATTCTCTTTTATTCTTCTGCAGGGGACCTCCAGGGTATGTCTATAATGCAGCTCCAGAGAGAACAGAGAGTACAAAGGGGCATCTCAGTTACTTGTAATGTGACTTACAACTCCAGTCACCAGGCTTGGAAGAATAGACTGGACTTCTCAGGCTTGTCCTTAGCAAATGCCATGTCACAAACAACACAGAAATCACAACGACCCACTCGATTTTTTTTGAGACCCATGTCACTGTTTCTGCACTTATTACTATGTGTTGAGAGGCATAGTAAAAGTAATAATTGTTCATATTTCATAAAATCACCTTCCTTTAAAAGCCTAGTTAGAGTTGGCAGAGAGAACAATTTTATCTGAGAAATATAAACATGTGGATCTTTGTTCTGCAAAACAAAATTCTTTGCTTAGTTGTATTTTAAAATATGTATTAATTTTTTTTTATCCAACAACTGTGTATTAAGCATCTGCTATGTGCAAAACATTGGGCTAGGAAACTGAGAAATACAAAACTAATTAAGAAGTATTTTATTGTAGTAAGTCTATATATTTTTAATATGCATTGCTTTATGAATTATGTTAGGAGAGAAAAATCAGAGCAAAAGGGAAAAACCATGGGAGAGATTAAAATAACAGAAAAAAAAAAGAAGTGAACATAGCATTTGTTGATGTACATTCAGTCTCCTTAGTTCTTTTTTTTGGATGCAGATGGCATTTTCTGTCCAAAGTCTATTGGGATTGCTTTGGATCACTGAAACCAAAGAACATTTAGATTTGCTTTCTTTCAATAGTCTACTTGGTTCCATGAACCAGCACTTCATTCTCTTTTATTCTTCTGTAGGGGACCTCCAGGGTATGTCTATAATGCAGCTCCATAGAGAACAGAGAGTACAAAGGGGCACCTCAGTTACTTGTAATGTGACTTACAACTCCAGTCACCAGGCTTGGAAGAACAGACTGGACTTCTCAGGCTTGTCCTTGGCAAATGCCATGTCACAAACAACACAGGAGAACCAACCCTTTCATAGTTGATTGTCACACAGTTTTGCTGTCATTGTATACAATGTATTGCTGGTTCTGCTTGTTTTGCTCAACATCAGTTCATGTACATCTTTCCAGGCCTTTCTATAATCAGTTCATCAGTTTTTATAAAACAATAATATTCTATTACCTCCATGTACCACAGTTTGTTCAGTCATTCCCCAATTGATGGGCATCCATTCCTTTTCCAATTCTTTGCTACCACAAAAAGAGCTGCTACAAACATTTTTGCACATATAGGTCCTTTTCCCTCCTTTATGATTTCCTTGGGATACAGTAATGTCACTGATGGATCAAAGGGTATGCACAATTTTATAGTCCTTTGAGAATCACAATTTCACCAGTAATGCATTAGTGTCCCAGTTTTCCCATGTCCCCGTCAACATTTATCATTATCTTTTCCTGTCATCTTAGCCAATCTGAGAGGTATGTAATGATACCTCAATTGTTTTAATTTGCATTTCTATGATCAATAGTGCTTTAGAGCACCTTTTTATATGACTAGAAATATTTTCAGTTTCTTCATCTGAAAATTGTCTGTTCATATCCTTTGACTTTCAATTGGAGAATGACTCGTATTCTTATGAATTTGGCATAGTTCTTCATATATTTTAGAAATGAAACCTTTATCAGAAACATTGGCTGTAAAGATTTTTTCCCAGCTTTGTATTTTCCTTTTAATCTTGTTTCTGTTGATTTGGGTTTTGCAAAAACTTTTTAAATTTAATGTAATCAAAGTTGTCAATTTTGCCTTACATCATGTTCTCTGGTTCTTCTTTGGTCATAAATTCCTTCCCTCTCCAAAGATCTGATAGGTAAATTATCATTTGTTCTCCTAATTTGTTTGTGGTATTATCCTTTATGCCCAAATCATGCATCCATTTTGATCTTATTTTGGTATGGGATGTGAGATGTAGGTCTATGCCAAGTTTCTGACATATTATTTTCCATTTTTTGCAAAAATTTTTGTCAAATAGTGAGTTCTTATTCTATAAGCTAGAGTTTGAGGGTTTATCAAATACTAGATTGCTCCTTGATTATTGTGTCATGCATATCTAATCTATTCCACTAATCCGCCACTGTATTTTGAAGCCAGTACCAAATGACTTTGATGACTTATGCATTATATATATATATATATGTATATATATAATATAAAAATATTTTAGGTTTGGTACTATTAAACCACCATCTTTTATATTTCTTTTCATTAATTCCCTTAATATTCTTGATCTTTTATTCTTCCAGATGACTAATTAAGAATTGATCCCTGTCTCCAAAGAGCTTACATGAGATGTGATGTAATACACATTCAGGAGTACAGAAGCAAGCTTTAACAGGCTCTGAAAATCCAGTTGTTAAATTTTCAATAAGAGCATTTGTACATTGGAAATCAACAAATGTGATAAATTAGGGCTTGTTTTATTATTTTGATGATTGGATTTAATAAAGAAATGGAGAGAATGTTAATAAGGCAGGTTAAATTTAAAAGGCATTGTATAGGGGGGCAGCTAGGTGGCGCAGTGGTTAGAGCACCAGCCCTGAAGTCAGGAGGACCTGAGTTCAAATCTGGTCTCAGACACTTCCTAGCTGTGTGACCCTGGGCAAGTCACTTAACCCCAATTGCTTCAGCAAAAAGCAAAAAAAAAAAAAAAAAAAAAAATGCAATATATATATATATATATATATATATATATATATATATATACACATACACACACACACATGTGGCGGGTATATACAATATACATACATACATATATATTGCCCTGAGATCTCATCATTAAACATTTACCAGATTATTTCTGCATTCATATATGTGTGCTACTCAACAAAAACCATATGCAGACCAAAATACAATGCAATAAGAGTACAAGAGAAGTTAGAAAACACTATATGGAAATCAAGATAGAAAGATAATTTCCAACTAGGAGGTCAATGAAATCTTTATAGAGAAAATATTTTCCTAGTTATTCCTCCAATTCCTCCATATCATAAAACTACTAAAAGATACTTTATAGATTATCCAATTCAGTATCTTCCTTGGTGAGTCCTTAAAACCTTCCTCAAGCATAACTGAGAAGCAGTCATACCCAAGGCATGAGGTGAAAGAAAGAGAAATAATAACTCATGGCTTTTTTTAGTATTTTATTGTTTGCAACTATGTGAAGTAAGCAGTAAAAATATTATCTTCATTTTACTGATTAGGAAACTGGGGCTCCCAAAAATTTGGAGACTTGACCAAGGTCATATAGTTAATATTACAGTCAGTATTTGAACCCAGGTTTCTTGTCTGAGGACTAGAAAGAACTCCAACTCTAGTACTCTTTCTATTCCATAATTCTGCCTTTCAGGGGAAAAAATCAATAGAAATTTTTTTTGCCCATCCACAAGATTCATGGTGATGTATAAAGCTGCTAAAATATACATTAAAGAATAATTCCTTTTCCAAGAAGCTTATAATCTGGAAACAAAAACAAGAAAGACATACAACAGAAATATATTGGATATCACAAAAGCCTTAAGGCTATTTTAAAATGCAATTAAAGCTTTAATTTTATCATCATCATCATCATCATCATCATCATCATCATCATCATCATTATTTACTGAGGCAATTGGGGTTAAGTGATTTGCCCAGGGTCACACAGCTAGGAAGTATTAAGTGTCTGATATCAGATTTGAACTCAGGTCTTCCTGACTTCAGGGCTGGTGCTTTATTCACATCACCATCATCTAGCTTCCCCTAAAGCTTTAATTTTTAATATTAAATTTGGAAGCTTTAATATTCCAATTCTAATAGCTTAAAAAGGCACGAAGACTTTTAGGAAACCCTTTCTAATAGCAATTAATCCACAAAGGCTACTGAGTGAAAGTTATGATTAAGAGCTGAATTATATGAGCTTTTGAGATAACAAGGGAAAAGTTTGCAAAAGAATTTTGAATTGTGAGAAAAAATATGGAACATATTATAAATCTCTACATCCAAATACCCCAAAAGTGACATCAGCAGAATCAAAATCTGAGAAATTCTAGAAGGGTATTTTTTCAGTTTTCTTCAGCAGCGTCTTCTTTATTTCATACAGCTGTATGTATGTTGCAGTTGGAATGCCAGCCACTGGGATGATTTAAAGATAAATGTACTATAATTTTCCTTGGCACCTATTAACCTTCCTCATTGATTTCCAAAATTGCCTTGTGTTTACTTTAAAACATCCATTTAGATCCAGAAACTCCAGAAGAACAGAAGGGTACTCTTACTTGCCTAAGAATTCCATGCACAACCCAATTTGATAAGAGAGAACAAAACACATATTTATTAAAGGAAGTCTCAGACTCCCAGCAACTGATACAATAACTTAAAAAAAACCTCTCCAAAATGACAGAGTTTAGCATAGCTTATTTTTTTTTCATCAGTATCTATCACCACTTCTCAGTGACTAGTACAACCTACCTGTCTTTATAGGTATTGGTCCTTCTTTACGTTTCCCAAAGAACCAGGGACCAAAACTGACTAGTTTGGTCTAGTTTTTGCAGACTAGAAAACAGAGATGGGGAAAGTGGAAAAATACATTTGCTGACAGAAATTCATCCTAAGCATACATCTGAGTCAGACTTAGCAAGCAAAGTAATAGATAATAATAGAGTAATAGACACAACAAGTAAAGGATTTTTCTTTTGTAAATTCAGATGCATTTCCCAAATAAAACCAAGCAGAAATTTGGAGTTTCAGATGTATTCTTAAAATCAAATATGAATAGACTCTCAAACTTCCAGTAATTAAAAGAAGTCTCTGCCAAGTTACTCCTCACACACTAGCTCCCACACCCTTATTTACATACCTTCAATCTACTCTATATGGATCTCACATCTAGTGGTTCACATGTTGACCCCCCCATTACAATATGAGCTTTTTAATTTTTTTTTAATTAAAGCTTTTTTTTTTTGCAAAACATATGCATAGGTAATTTTTCAACATTGACTCTTACAAAGATTTCTGTTACAAATTTTTCCCTCCTACCTCCCACTCCCTCCCCGAGATGGCAGGAAGTCTAATACATGTTAATTATGTTAAAATATTTGACAGATCGAATATGTACATACATATTTATACAATTATCTTGCTGTACAGGAATGGGAAAAAAAACCTGAGAAGGTATACATAATGCAAGCAAACATCAACAGAGAGTGTGAAAATGCTATGTTGTGGTCCAGACTCAGATCCCACTAGCCTCTCTGGATGTAGATGGCTTTCTTCATCACTGAACAATTGGAATTAGTTTGAAACATCTCATTGTTGAAGAGAGCCATGTCCATCAGAAATGATCATCATATAATCTTGTTGTTGTGTGTATAATGATCTCCTGGTTCTGCTGATTTCACTCAGCATCAGTTCATGCAAGTCTCTCCAGGCCTCTCTGAAATCATCCTGCTGGTCATTTCTTACAGAATGATAATAGAATACGAGCTTCTTGAAGACAATTAGGATGTATTTACTTGTCTTTGTTACCCAGGCATTAAACATTGTGCCTAGCACACAGTAAGTGCTTACTAAATGCTTGATGGCAGGCATAACTGATAATAAATATCTAGGGATAGCAGATGGGAACAGTATCAGGTACAAAGCAAGGTGTCAAAAATACATACTGATCTGACTTGATCATTGTTCACTTCTTTCTTTCTGTATATATTTTTTTTACATCCCACATATTCCAAGAGGAAGTACAACTATCATTCTATTCCATACTGCCTAAGACATTCCTTTGCTGAAGGAAACACTTTGCTAAAATGTCCTTCTCACTTATTATTAATACCTGCCAGTGACCTCACACAAAGTTTCCATACTGATTGGACTCAGGTCATGGATTTCTCTGACAGAGATTCATTCCAGATATTCTTGAAACTATTTAGTTATGTGAGTCTTCTCTAAGAGGAAGGATCTGGTCCAGACCTTGAAAATTACCCTTCCCTGGTCAAATTTTCCTCCCTGGTTACTGGACCTCAAGCTTAAAACTGCCTCAAAGCACTAACTTCTCTTAGTTTATCCAAGCAAAGTAGAAAGCATAGCAGGCTGACTAAGTCTTACTGTTGCCATGGGAACAGGACAGGTTCAATTTCCTTCTTTCTATAGTTCCAAAGCATATAATCCCAGGAAGCAAAGGCTGTTTCAGTGTGAGTAGCAGATGCCAGGCCCTGTTTCTTGGTCAAAGCTTCTTGGTCTCTATAGATCTTAAGACTCACTGATATTGGGAATTTGCTCAGGGCTTCTCCCTTTTACTACCCATGTGACCTCAGGCAAGTCACTCAAATTATCTGGGCCTTGCTTTCCATATCTGAAACTGAAGATATTAAACTGTGGCCTCTTAGACTTCTTTAAGATTTAAATCTATGTCTCTTTAATTCTATGGTCCTTTAAGTGCCCCTACTTTGAGATAATCATTTGGATTAAGGTGGTCTCCAGAGTGTGTTAGATGGGATGGTTTCTATGTTCCCATCCAGCCAACTCTAAAGTTCTATGATTTATGAATTTAGTTCTACTTTGCAGAGTAGAATATACCTATGAAAACACTCACAATCTCCCCCAGTCCTAGAAATGCTCCAAGATGAAAAAATAAGATAATTCCCTAAAAATATTTGTATCCATTCAGGTTAGAAACCAAATGGTTGATTAATGAAAAATGGCTTGTTTGGAAACCTTTAGGGGCAACATCAAGGGATTGGTTGGTGCTAATCCTTTACATATTCTTGGTAAAAATAATATAAATTAAAATCCTGTTCTCTAAAATCCTACGTCTGAACTTGTCTAGCAATTCTAAGATCCTTGAAAAATTGCACATGGCAGAGGCTGAATTTGGATTCACTTTAGCTCTCCAAATTTCAATTTCCTTATCTGTGAATAGTGATACTTGTACATTTATCTACCTCATAGGGTAGTTATGTGGATTAACCTTACACATAAAGTAAATGTAATTTATTATAAAACACTAAATTGATTTTCCTAATGCACAAGTTCAATCATATCACATATACACAACCCACTCAATAAACGTCGATGGCTTCCTATCACTTTCAGGATCAAATATAAAATGCTACTTGGCATTTAAATTTGGCATTTATAAATTTATGTTTATATAAGTATTTATAAATAAATATAAATATAAAACTGGCATTTATCATCTAGCTCTTTCCTACCTTTCTAATGCTCTTACACCTTATACCTCAATTCTACTCTCTGATCCACTGATACTGACTTCTTGGCTGTTCCATAAACAAAATACTTCATCCCTTGGCTCCAAGCATTTCTCTGACTGACATTGTGCCTAGCACACCGTAAGTGCTTACTAAATGCTTGATGGCAGGCATAATGTCCTTCCCCATTTTCACCTGCTGACTTCCCTGGCTTCCTTTAAATCCCAATTAAAATCTCTTCTTTTACCAGAAACCTTCCCCAATTCCTTTTAATTCTAGTGTCTTCTTTCTAATAATTATTTCCTATTTTTCCTATAAATAGCTTGATATGTATGTTTTCATATTCAGATTTCATATATACATAATATGAAATTTTCATATTTCATATTGTGCATATATACATACACATAAATACACATATATATTGCCTCCCTCATTGGATTCTAAGCTTCTCAAGGATAGAGACTATAATTTGCCTTTTTATATTCTCAGCACATAGTAAAGTACCTGCTACACAATAGATGCTTAATAAATGCATATTGATTGACTGATTATTCACTAAATAATTAATTTAGGATATACTGTGTACAACACAATATACTGTGCAATACTGTATTATATAATATTGGAAGGTGTGCAAAAGGAAGCAGGAAATCACAAAATTATTAAACCTTTTAGAATCTTCTTTCAAAAGTTTGAAGTCTAATTGGGAAAACAACATACACATGGAAAGCTCAAAGCAATAAAATTCTATCACACATTTATATAACCTAAGATTCACAAAGCTAATTTCCTCACTATGACTCTGTGAACTACATCTTACTATCTGTCAGAAGATAGATCACCACTGGGTAGAGTGGATAAATTGCTGAGCCTGGAGTCAAAAAGAACAAAGTTGAAATCTGGCCCTTGAAACTAGCTATGGACAAGTTATCTAACTTCTGTCTGCTTTTGTTTGCCCAAACATATCGGGAAGGATAATAACATTACTTCCTAGGCTTATTGTCAGGATTGAATGAAATAATATTTATAAAACAGCATAGTACCTGGAACATAATAGGTGCTTATTTTCTTCATATCTTCTTTTCTTCCTGAATGTTGAAGGATATGGAATAAGATTGGAATTAATGGGGAAGGCCAGAATAGGAAATGTTGAAAGATAAGTAATATTTCAGCTTCCAGAAGTGAGAAGGGAGAGCATTACATGCATACAGAAGATTATGAACAAAGGTATAGAGGTTGGAAAGTGAAAGGTATGTTCCCTTGATATCTGGTTGAATCATCTCTGATAAGACAAGGAATTATGAGAAGTGAAGGGAAAAGCTATGCTCAGATGATTCAATTTTTTCATTAATATTTGCTGACTTATTCAGGACTGTTCAGTAATTATGTATGTCAATAATTCCTTTTTCTCTAAGGAGCTGCGCAGGTGAATCCAACAATCATAGCAAATTAAATATTAACATAAAACAGTAATTCATCCATTTAACAAGTATTTATTAATTGCTATGTGCTAGTCACTGGGTTAAATACCAATATAACAATGAAATAGTCCCTGACCTCAAGGAGCTTATATTCTATTTGGCAGAGGGGGAGAATAAGGAGATAGGTACATAGAAAAAGAAAATATAAAATGCATGTAAAATAATTTCTATTGAAAAGTGCTAACAATTAAAGAGGATTATAAATGGCTTCCCATAGCAGGCAGATTCTGAGCTGAGCTTTGAAGAAAACTAGAGATTCTACAAAGTAGAAATGAGAAATGAGTACATCCCAGCCTGGGGGGATCAGCCTGTTCAAAGGCATAGAGATAGGAGAGAGAATGCAAGGTACATAAAATTGCAAACAGTCCAGGTTGACTACAAAATACAATACATGATGGAGAATAATAAGCTTAGAAAGGTAGGTAGGAGCCAGACTATGGAGGGTTTAAAACACAAACAAATATATTGCTTTTATATACCATTTTATACTTTTTCAAAGCACCATCACACTCATAATTGCATTTTATCTTCAAAATAACCTGCTTGGTTACATAGAACGAACATTTTTATCCCCATTTTACAGATAAGGAAACAAGACATGAATCCCACAAGTGATTTGTCCAAAGCCACATATCTCAAGCTTTTGATTTCTGTTCCATTATTTTTTTTCACTAAAAAGAACTAAAATAATAAAATGGAAATTAAATCAACTTTCAAAATCTAGGAGGGAGGGAAAATGAGTCTTCCTTGTCATCATATTAAAAGCTGAAAGAGACCTTAAAGACCTTGTAGGACAACCCCCCCCCCAATTTTAGAGTTGAGAAAACTGAGGCACAGAGAAATTGTAACATGTCCAAGGTCACACCTGAAGCAGCATTTGAATAGGCTTCACCTTTCTGAGTAATGGAATAAATAAGTAGCAGAGGTCTGGATTCATACTCAGGTCTTCTGGACTCTAAATTTAGTGTTTTTTGCACTACAACAGATTCTTTTGACGCTAAAAGTTTATGTTGTTTTCAACACACCACTCTGTGGAGCATAAGAAATGGTGGAGCTATTTCTGACTAAATCTGCTGACCTCTCTTTTTATATCTATGTTCTAGGGCTGCTCAGGAAAATATTCTCATTAGCCACCTCCTGAGGAAGTGGCAAGCACCCCACTCCCCCTGTAACTGACAAGTCATTTTTCAAGGGTCAGTCAGAACACCTGTTAATCCAGGTTTCAGGTGAAACCAAAAAAGGGCTTCACACACTTCTGATTCATTCTCCTCTGCGCTGAAGCCATGAAGTGGGTCCAGTTCTTTGCCTGTCTCACCTTCTTTCATTCAGGTAAGAACACAGGAGAAGGCTAGCAGTGAGGAGGCACTAAAGCCTCCCAGGCTCCTCCTTTCCGGGGAAATGTACTGCTGACTGGAATACTCTCTAGGGAAAAGTTAAGTGGGAGCTATCCCTCCTTGTGGTGCTGGTTCAGTACATTCAATCTCCTTTAAGCAGAGTTTCCTTAAAATCTCTAAAACTTCAATTTTTTTTTTTCCTTTTCAGAAGTTATATCAGATATCCAGTTGGAACAAGACCAAACCCTGACTGTCCCTGTTGGAAGAGCTATCACCTTACGGTGTACCTTGAAAGGGGGGGACTTGAAAAGCCATCAAATGACCTGGTACAAAAAAAAGTGGGATAACTCCTTGATTTTCATATATCAGTTCAGTGATAAATATGGTCCTGGTTTCCAGGAAAAATTCTTAGGGGGAATAGATTCTGACAACTTCTTCATACTTAAAATTTTCAAGGCAGCAATAAAAGACTCGGGGATTTATTACTGTGGTTCAGTTATCCACAGTGTGGCAACTCTACTTCTGAGTCATTCATAAACTCAGGGGATCTTAAGAGTAGATGAAGGCTTCATTCAGAGCCTATTTTTGACTGTAATATGCCAGACCCAAGATGAGATCACCTGATATCTCAACAGAAGCTTAGGAAATGCTTGATATGAGGCTCAGAAAAGAATGGGGAGTGGTGGCCTTATCTCCATAATTGGCTTTGTGGGTTGCTACTTTTTTTTTCTTTTCTCAGACAAAGATGTCCATGACAGGGGAGGCAGTTTAAGACTTTTTTACAGTTTTTGAGGGTCCTCTGCACCTGCCTGTCTCAGAATCTACTGAATAAGGGCTTGAAACAACAGCCTATAATTTTTCCTAGTAACCCTTCTTCTTACTCTTGGGGATGACAAAGTGCCTGGAACAAAGGGAACTTCTAATATCCTGACTGCTACCACTTGGTCCAGAAGCAACGGTGTGTACAAACCAGATAAAAGAAAAAGGGCTGGATTCCCATTACTATTCTAATCAAACTTTCCCCAGCTACTGCCATTTCTCAGCTCTTACCTCTGTAAGAAAAGATAAATGGTGTCATTTTCCGGAGGCTTAGTCTCAAAAAATAAATGTGTTCCTTAAGAAAGTGAGATATTGAATAAGCCATTAAAAGTGGATAACTTTCATCCCATCAGTTTTGTTAGCTCACCTTTTTGTGCTGCTGCCTATGTCTCTGTCCTGGTGCCTGCTTCCCTCCCTATCCCATTCATGAGGCTAAGTCATGGGTAATTTTCCTTTGCCAGATTTTTCCATGGATATCCCTGATTCATATCCCCTCCCTCTCCTTACACCTAGAAAGAAGCTTATTCTTTAGATATCAAATAATAGAACCAGAATATTGGAACTGGAAGGTAGAGGGAGGACAATATAATCCAATTTTCCTTCCTATCCCAAAGAACAGTAAAATAATTACATTCCCTTCCTTGGACTAGTCTTGCATATCATCAATGTGGTGGGACTTAGGAAGAAAGGAGAAGATAAAGAATTTTTTTAATTTACAAATTTTAAGAAATAACAGTCTTTGGTAGTAAGTTTTTCAGACTGCTACAATTTTGCTACTGACCAGAGGTTGAGAAAAATGATCTTATTTCATTTATCTTCAATATAAAAAAACTTAAACTTGGTAGATTACATGATAGATAACACATAAGATGTAATTGTAATTAGTGTGGAGCAAATAGAGCTTTGGTCCACAGTACCCACATTGGATCAGATTACTCACTTCCTCTCCAGATGAAGATTAAGATTTGGTGAGCTTCCTCTCCTTGTTGATTCACACTTAAGATCTCCCACTAAGAGCTAAGATGGCTGAGTAAAGTCATGAATTCACTTGAGCTTTCCCTAAACACTTCCAAATAGTTTTAAATAATGACTCTAAACAAATTCTAAAGAGATAGAATCCACAAAAAGATAGAGGGAAACAAATTTCTAACCCAAGACAATTTAGAAGCTAGACAGGGAAGGTCAATTGCACCCGAGTGAGAAAGGAAGATAGTGTAGCACAAGCTGTGACAGTATAGACCAGACTCAAGAAAATCAAGAGCAGGCCTTAGGGCAATTGAATCAGTGGTAGCAGTGGTGGTTTTCAGATCTCTCAGCCCACTAATAGCAAAGGGACTAGATAATGGGACAATAGGAGATTTATAAATTCTCTGCTGGCACTAGGAGCAGTACTCTTTTGAATTACTTATATTTGCATCTGGGTTGCAGTCCTAAGTTTTAGTACTGGTATGAAGAGGACCACTAATACAGCAGAACTTATAGCCACAGGAGAACAGTGACTCTGGTCACAGTTCCAGAGTTGAATAGTGTTTGTGTTTGTTCACAAACTATTGCTTAGTATAAGAGAATAGTAAACATACCTCTCCCTATATCATGCCACTTTGGAAAAGACAAAAACATACAGACCCCCAGAATTACTCATAAAAAGAGTTGCATTAAAAATATTAAGTTTGCAATAGTACCCCCTCCACTTGGGAAGCAGAGCTCTTCTTTAACATACAATTAAAAGTTTTTTTTTAAAAAAAAATAGGCTTGGAAAATGAGCAAACTTAGGGGGAAAATGTGACCATAAAAAGTTACTATGGTGACAAGGCAGATCAAAATACATTCAGATGAAGACAACAAAGTCAAATTTCTTGTACCCTCAGCCTCAAAGAAAAATATGAGCTGGTCTCAGGCGATAGAAAAGCTCAAAAGGGATTTTTAAAATCAAGTAAGAGAAAGAAAATTTGGTGAAAGAGATGGGAGTGATGCAGGAAAATCATGAAAAAAGAGTCAATAGCTTGATAAAGGAAACACAAAAAAATGAAGAAAATATCTTAAAAATAAGGTAAAAACATAATAAAAAAGACAAAATCCATTAAAGGGAAAAATAGCTTGAAATGCAAGCACAATTAGCCAAATGGAAAAAGATGAACAAAAATTCACTGAAGAGAAGAGCTCCTTCAAAGGTACAATTGATCTTTTGGGGTGGAGCCAAGGTGGTGGAGTAAAGCCAGGAAGCTTCTGGAGCTCTCCCAGTTCCCCTTAAATACCACATGAAGCTAAGCCTCTGAGCAGAATCTTACAGAATGAAATTACTCTCCATTTCAGGATAGACAGGAAAAACTTTTTAAAAGGTCAGTCTCACTGGGCTAAAAAGGGTGTTCAGCCCAGCTCAGATAGACTCTGGGAAAGTCAATGTGAGGGTCTTAATCACAGCAAATCAGCAAGTAAGACCTTCAATCTTAGCTCAGTGAAGGAGTAAATTAGGGGGCAGTTAAGTCCCAGCTCAGAAGGAAAATTCTGGGAAAACAGACTTTTCCTGGAAAAAGCTTTCCACAGCAAATACAAGGGGCCCCTCTGCTTAAAGCTAAGGATCAAAGCTGCACAAGAAGCTTGGGACAGTTTTCCTTTTATCCCAGGAGCAGAGCTCAATCATAAAAATTTTGAAAAAGGAAATGCCAAAAGAAAAGGAAAGAAAATGAGCAAGAATCAGAAAAGAACACTGACCACAGGAAAGCTATGATAATAGGGCAGACCAAAACATAAACTCAGACAAGGACAAAATGTGCACAGAAGAAATCTCAAAGAGTGATGTGAATTAGTCTCAAGCCCAAAGAGTCTTCTTGGAAGTGCTCATATAAGACTTTAAAAGGCAAATAAGAGAGATAGAAGAAAAAGTGAAAAAAGAAATGAGAGGTATGCATGAGAGAGTCAACAGTTTGGAAAAGGAAGGAAAAAAATGTCTGAAGAAAACAACTCCTTAAAAAGCAGAATTAACAAAGTGGAAAAAGATACAAAAGCTAACTGAAGAAAATCACACATTAAAAACTAGAACAGGGTAAATGGAAGCTCTGTAAGACTGTTCAAAAATCAGTCAAACAAACTAAAAAGAATGAAAAAATGAAAAAAAAATTGAAATACCTCATTGGAAAAACAACTGACCTGAAAAATAGATTCAGAAAAGACAATTCAAAAATTATGGGCCGACTTGAATTCCATAACCAAAAAAAGAGCCTGAATAGCATTCTTCAAGAAATCATTAAAGAAAATTGCCCTGATATTCTAGAAACAGAGGGGGAAATACTCATTGAAAGAATGTATGAATCACCTTCAGAAAGAGATCACACAAGAAAACCCCAAGAAACATTGTTGCAAAACTCCAGAACTAAAACCTCAAGGAAAAAACACTGCAAGCTGCTAGATGAAAAAAAATTCAAGTATCAAGGAGTCATAGTCAGGATTACCCAGGATCTAGCATCTTCTACAGTAAAGGATCTGAGGGCCTAGAATACCATATTCAGGAAGGCAAAGGACTTAAAGTTACAACCAAGAATCAACTACCCAGTGAGACTCAGCATCATCTTTCTGGGGAGGTGATGGAGCTTCAGTGAAGTAAGAGACTAAATAATTTTTATTGAAAAAAGAGAACAAAACATAAAATTTAATCTATAAAGACAGGACTCCAGAGAAGCATAGAAAGGTAAACAGGACCAAAAATATGTATTATTTATAGGTTAAATTGTTTACATCCCTAGATGGGAAAAAAATATCTGTAACTCTTGAGAACTGGGGCAGAAAAAAAGAGACATCACATGGAGTGAGGGTGTGGTTGTGAGTGGACTCTGATGTGATAACTCAAAGAAAAAGACATTAAGGGGTGGGAAAAAGTTCATATTTTTAAAAAACGGAAAGGGGAGATATAATGGGACAATTAGTTCACATGAAGAGATCCAGAAGACCCATTACAATAGAGGGAAAGAAAGAGCATTGTCTGAAGTTTGACCTCATCATTTTTGGTTCTAAGACAGAATAATTTAATCATTCAGTTGGATATAGAAATTTATCTAATCCTATAAAGAAGTAGGGGGAGGAAGAGGAAAGAAAAGGGAGGGGCAAGATAGAAGGGAGGGCAGAAACTCTAGGGGAAAAGGTAAGAGAAGGAAGGAAGGAATGTTAGAAGATAAGGTAGTGAGTGGAGTGGGTTAAAAAAAACACTACTAAGAGAAGGGAAAGGAATGATAAGAGATAAGATAATGGGGGTGGGGTGGGTAAAAACAACAGGACTAAGGACTGGGTGGAGAGAGAACAAAAGTATATACAAGGAAGAAAATCGGGATGGAGGAAAATACAGAACTGGTAATCATAACAGTGAATGTGAAGGGAATGAAATCTGTGATAAAACATAAATGAATAGTAGAGTGAATTTAAAAATAGAGTCCTACAATACGTTGTTTACAAGAAACACATTTGACACAGAAAGACACATACAGAGTAAAGCTAAAAGACTGGAACAGAATTTATTATGCTTCAGCTGAAGAAAGACACATACAGAGTAAAGCTAAAAGACTGGAACAGAATTTATTATGCTTCAGCTGAAGTAAAAAAAAAGAGATAACAATTCTGATCTCAATTAAAGCAAAAGTCAAAACAGATCTTAATAAATGAGATAAGGAAGGAAAGTACATCTTGATAAAATAAACAATGAAATAGTAACCATACTAAATGTGTATGCACCAAGTGGTAGAGCAGCCAAATTCCTATGAAGATTTTAGGCCAGTTATAGGAAGAAATAGACAGCAAGATTATATTATTGGGGGATCTCAACCTTCCCCTCTCAGAATCAGACAAATCTACCACAAAAATAAACAAGAAAGAAACTAGGGAGGTTAATGGAATCCTAGAAAACCTAGATATGATAGACCTCTGGAGAAAACTGAATAGGGACAGAAAGGAATACAGCTTTTTCTCACCAGTACAAGGCATCTTCACAAAAATTGACCTTATATTCGGGGATAAAAACCTCACAATCAAATGCAGAGAGGCAGAAATAGTAAATGTTTCCTTTTCAGACCACAATGCAATAAAAATTACATTCAATAAAGAGGCAGGGAAAGATAGACTAAAATCCAATTGGAAATTAAATAATGTAATTCTAAAAAATGAGCGGATCAAACAACAAATCAGAGAATGAGACAACATACCAAAAACCTGTAGGAATGAAACCAAGTCAGTTCTTAGAAGAAATTTATATTTCTAAATAGCTACATGAATAAAATAGAGAAAGAGGAAATCATTGCATTGGGCATGCAACTAAAAAAGCTAGAGAAAGAAAACCCCCAATTAAATACCAAATTAGAAATTCTGAAACTCAAAGGAGAGATTAATAAAATTGAAACTAAGAAAACTACTAAACTAATAAGTAAATAAAAATAAGCATTTATTTTATGAAGAAACCAACAAAATAGATAAACCTCTGGTTAATTTGATTAGAAAAAAATAAAGAAAAAAACAATCACCAGTGTCAAAAATAAAAAGGATGAACTTACCACCAATGACAAAAAAATTAAAGCAATAATTAGGAACTATTTTGCCCAAATGTATGGTAGTAAGTCTGACAATCTAACCAAAATGGATAAATATTTATAAAAAATATATAAATTGCCCAGATTAACAGAAGAGGAAATAAATTACTTAAATAGTCCCATTTTAGAAAAAACTAATTGAACAAGCCATTAATGAACTCCCTAAGAAAAAAATCTCCAGGGCCAAATGTTCACAAGTGAATTCTACCAAACATTTAAAGAACAATTATTTGCAATATTATGTAAACTATTTGTAAAAATAGGTAAAGAAGGAATACTGCCAAATTCCTTCTATGGTATTGATACCTAAACCAGGAAAAGCCAAAATAGAGAAAGAAAATTACAGACCAATTTCCTAATGAATATTGATGCAAAAAATTTTAAATAAAATATTAGCAAAGAGATTACAGCAACTTATCAGCAGGATGATACACTATGGCAAGTAGGATTTATATCAGGAATGTAGAGCTGGTCCAATATCAGGAAAACTATTATCATAATTATGATAATCTCAATAAATGCAGAAAAAGCTTTTGACAAAATACAACACCCTTTCCTATTAAAAACACTAGCAAGGGGCAGGTAGGTGGTACAGTGGGTAGAGCACCAACCCTGAAGTCAGGAGGACCTGAATTCAAATCTGGTCTCAGTCACATAACACTACCTAGCTGTATGACCCTGGGCAAATCACTTAACCTCAATAGTCTCAGCAAAAAAAGAAAAGAAAAGAAAAGAAAAAAGAAAGAAAAGAAAAAGGAAGAAAGAAAAAGAAAAAGAAAGAAAAACACTAGCGAGCATAGGGATAAAGAGAACTTTTCTTAAAATCATAAGCAGTATCTATCAAAAACCAACATTAAGCATTATTTGTAATGGAGAAAAGCTGGATGCATTCCCAATGATATCAGGGTTGAAACAAGGATACCCATTATCACCACTATTATTCAACATTGTACTAGAAATGTCAACTTTAGCATTAAGAAAAGAAAAAGAAAGGAATTAGAATAGACAATGAGCAAATAAAACTATCACTCTTTGGAAATGATATACTTAGAGAATCCTAGAAAACCATCCAAAAGTCTACTTGAAACAATTAACAGCTTTAGCGAAGTTGCAGGAAATAAAATAAATCCACACAAAACATCAGCATTTCTATATATGTCACAAAGCCTATCAGCAGGATATAGGAAGAGAAATTTCATTTAAAATAATTGTAGACAAAATCAAATACTTGTGGGTCTACCTGCCAAGATAAACCCAAGAACTATATAAACACAATTACAAAACACTTCTTATGCAAATGAAGTTAAATCTAAGCAAATGGAAAAATATTAATTGCTCATGGTTAGGCTGAACTAATTACTAAAAATTACAATTCTGCCTACACTGATCTACTTTTTCAGTGCCATACCAATCAAATTACCAAAACATTTATCTTAT
The DNA here is from genome assembly GCA_023553655.1 of Myrmecobius fasciatus. Lineage (NCBI taxonomy): Eukaryota > Metazoa > Chordata > Mammalia > Dasyuromorphia > Myrmecobiidae > Myrmecobius > Myrmecobius fasciatus. The sequence goes on along the minus strand of JAJPUD010001554.1, from coordinate 248,533 downwards.
AGAACTAGAAAAAATAACAAAATTTATTTGGAAGAGCAAGAACATAAAGGGAATTAATGAAAAAAATACAAAGAATGATGGCTTAGCAGTACCAAACCTAAAACAATGTCATAAAGTAGCAGTCATCAAGACCATTTGGTACTGGCTGAGATTTAGAGTGGTGGATTAGTGGAATAGATTAGATACACAAAACACAATAATCAATGAGTATAGTAATCTAGTGTTTGATAAACCCCCAGTTCCAGTAAGAACTTGCTATTTCAAAAAAATTATTGGGAAAACTAGAAAATAATATGACAGAAGCTTGATATACATCTACATCTCACATCCCATACCAAAATAAGGTCAAAATGGATATGTAATTTGGGCATAAAGGATGATACTATAAGGAATAAATTACTTATCATATTTTGGGAGAAGGATGGAAATTTTGATCAAAGGAGAACCAGAGAACATTATGAAAGGCAAAATTGACAACTTTGATTACATTAAACTAAAAAGGTTTTGCACAAACAAAACCAACAGAAACAAGATTAAGCTGAGAGGAAATCTTAAAGGCAAGAAAAGAATACATAATGTTAAAATGTTTATAGCAGCTCTTTTTGTGGTAGCAAAGAAATGGAAAATGAGTAGACATTTATCAATTTGGGCTGAACAATTTGTGGCATATGAAGATAATAGAATATTATTGTTCTATAAAAAATGAACAAGCTGATTTTAGAAATGCCTGGAAAGATTTACATGAACTGATGCTGAGTGAAACAAGCAGAACCAGGAAAACATTGTACATAATAACAGCAAGAATGTACAATGATCAACTATGGAAGATTTGGTTCATCTCAGAGGCTCAGTGATCCAAAGCAATCCCAATAGACTTTGAAGAGAAAATGCCATGTGCATCCAGAAAAAGAACTAAGGAGACTGGATGTAAATCAACACATGGTATCTTCACTTCTTTTTTCTTTTTTTTTTTATTTTCCATAGTTTTTCTCTTGTACTCTGATTTTCTCTCTCAATATGATTCATAAAATAATGTGTATTAAAAATAAATAAATTTACTAGGAAAAAAAGGAAAATTAGCCAAATGGAAAAGAAGGGACAAAAACTCATTGAAGAATATAATTCCTTAAAAGTTAGAACAAGGCAATTGGAAGTAAATGACTTGATGAGACATCAAGAAACAATCAAACAAATGAAAAAAAAATAGAAGAAAATGCAAAATATCTCATTGGAAAACAAATAAACTGTAAAGAAGATTCAGAAGAGTTAATTTAACAACTATTAGATTTCCTGAAATTTATAATAACAAAAGCCTCATCATCATTTTTAAGAAATTTATCAAGGAAAACAGACCTGATTATTTTTTTCCATTGTTACGTGCACAGCAGAGCATAAGGGAGGATTAAAAACATGTAACAATAAATTTCCATTTCAAGAGAACATATATTATAATAGAAGACATTGTAACCATAACTATCCATCTTTGCTTCTTTATAGCTTTTATTTTTGCTTTCTGCTGTGTAGTTTTTTTTTTTAATTCTTCTTTTCTCCTTTCTTCCACCCAATATCCCCTAAGTAGGTTACAGGTAAACATGGATATATTTATGTGCTTTTGTAACACATACACATCCACATCCACACACATATACACACATGTATGAATATATAGTCAGAAGCATATATATACTTTTCCCCAAAAAATTGTCCTGCCTTCTGTCAGCTCCCTGATACCTTCTCTTATCTCTTTAAGATTCCCACTAAGAGTTAAGATGGCAGAGCAATGGCAGAAATTCACTTGAGCTCTCCCCAAGCTCTTCCAGATAGTTTTAAATAATGACTAAACAAATTCTAAAGAAATAGAATCCACAAAAAAGATGGGGTGAAACAATTTTCTAACCCAAGACAACTTAAAAGCTCGACAGGAAAGGTCAGTTGCACCAAGGTAAGAGAGTAGCATAGTACAGCACATGCTGTGACAGTGTAGACCAGACCCTAGAACACCAAGAGCTGATCTTGGGGCATCTAAATCAGTGGCAGCAGTGTATGTTTTGGGCTCTTCCAAAGTGATATGATCTAGGGAGAAGAGTGTTTACTAGTCTCTTGTACTATGCACTGATTTATGAGTGACTCAGAAGTGAAAGGAGGAAAAGGAAAGGTAGAATGGGATAAATTATCTGACATAAAAGAGACTTGAAAGAGATTTTACAGTGGAGGAGAAAATGAGGCAAGTAGAAAGGGGAGCACATAAAAATTGGCTTGAAGAGAGAATGATATAAATACTCAGCTGGGTATAGAAATCTATTTTACTATACAGGAAAGTAGGAAGGAAAGGGATAAGAGAAAACAATGAGAAACTAAAGCACATGTATATATATGTGTGTGTGTGCGTATACATATATATGCACATACATATAAATAGACATGTTTTCATGATACATACACACATATATGCCTACACATATATGCAAACATACACATGCATCTAAAACAATATTAATATAGTTGACACATAATATAGATTTCTCTTTTGATTGAGTCTTTTTTAACTTTGACTTTGCCTGAAGTAAATGATTATTAACTCCACTTTTTCTAATAAATTCTACTCCTGATCAATGTTATTGTGTTTATGCATATCTCTTGTTCTCTATCCCTGCTAACTCTTTAACTTAACTTTTAAAATCTGCCTTGAAATTCTAGAACCAGAGGGTAAAATAGAAGTTGAAAGAATCTACCGATGATCTACTGAAAGAGATCCCAAAATGAAAACTTCCGGGAATATTATAGCCAAATTCCAGACCTCCCAGATTAAGGAGAAAATACTTTAAGCAATCAAAAAGAAACAATTCAAATATCATAAAGTCACAAACAAAATAGCACAAGATTTAGCAACTTCTACATTAAAGAATGGGAGGGCTTGCAATATGATATTTGAGCAAAAGAGCTAGGATTACAATCCAGAATCACCTACCAAGAAAAACTAAGCATAATCCTTCAAGGGCAAAAATGAATATTCAATGAAATAGAGGACTTTTAAGAATTCTTGATGAAAGAACCAAAGCTGAATAGAAATTTTGATTTTCAAATACAAGATGCACAAGAAGCATAAAGGGGTAAATAGGAAAGAGAAGTCATAAGGGATTTGATAAGGCTATGATATTTATAACTCCTAAAAACTTTCTCATTATTAGGACAGTTAGAAGTATACATAGAAAGCAGAGGTTTCTTAAAAATGATATTTTCTTAAAAATAAAATTAAGGATGAGAAAGAAGAATGCAGGGACTAGGGGAAAAGAAGAGGTAGAATGAGATAAATTATCTGATATAAAAGAGGCCTAAAAGAGATTTTAGTGGAGGAGAAACTGAGGGAAATGGAAAGGGGAGAGCATCAAAGAATGAATGATATACACTCTCATTTGGGTATAGAAATCTATCTTACCACACAAAAAGTAGGAAGAAGGAATAAAAGAAAGCAACAATAAGCTTATAGAAGGGAGGACAGTTTGGGAAAAGTAAAAGTCAAAAGCAAAACATTTTTGAGAATGGACAGGGTAAAAGGAGAGAGTAGAATAAACAGAAAAAAAATAGGATAGAAGAAAATACATAATTGGTAATCATTGTGGAAAAAAATTACAGTGAGTTTCACTATTAAAGATTTCATTTCTCAAATATATAGAAAACTAAGTCAAGTTAATAGAAATAAGAGCCATTCATCAATTAATAAATGGTAAGGATATGAACAGGAAGTTTTTAAAATAATCAAAACCATCTATAGTGATATGAAAAAATGTTCTAAATCACTATTGATGAGAGAAATGAAAATTAAAACAATTCTGAGCTACTACTTCATACCTGTCAGATTGACTAATATGACAGAAAATTAAAATGATAAATGTTGTAGGAGATGTAGGAAAATTAAAATAGTAATGTATTACTATTAGTGAAGTTGTATAGCGATTCAACAATTCTAGAGAACAATTTGGAACTATGACTTAAAGGCTATAAAATCATACATGGTTCTTGATCAAAAAATACCACTACTAGGACTATATCTTAAAGAAATATATTAAAAAAAGAAGAGGATCTATGTATACAAAAACAAAGAATTTGAAATTGAAGGGATGTTCATCAATTGGGGAATGACTGAACAAGTTACTGCCTATGACTTTGATGGAATACTATTGTCCTTTAAGAAATGATGAGTAAAATGCTCTCAGAAAAACCTGGAAAGACTTCCCTGAACTAATGCAAAATGAAATGTATAGAACCAGGAGTACATTGTAACAGCTATAACAATATTGTATGATGATCTACTATGAATAACAGCTATTCTCAGCAATAGAATGATCCAAGGTAATTTCATAAAGCTTATGATGAAAGATTCTGTCCCTCTTCAGAGAAAGAACAAAGGATTGGTAAATACCGGGTGTAGATCAAAGATAATCTTTATCTACTTTATTTTTCTTGAAGTTTTTTGTCTGCATTTTCTTTCACAGAATGACTTTCATAGACATGTATTTTGCATGACTACACATGTACAACTTATGCCAAATCACTTGTCTTCTCAGAAATAAGGAAGAGGATTGGAAGAAAGAGAATTTGGAACTGAAATTTTTTTTAAAAAGTTTAAATTGTTTGTATGTAATTGAGAAAAATAAAATATTAAATAAGGGGAAAAGATTTAAAAATAAACTCTCACCATTATATTGTTTGTATGTAATTGTCTGCATGTCATTTCTCCTACTGTGAACTCCTTGGGAGCAGGAATTCTTTTCCCTTTATTTGCATCTCTTGTACATAGTAGATATTTTATAAATACTTATTGACTGGATAACTGTTCATTGATTTATGTGATACATAACCTGTTCATTCATTCTGGCTCTTAAGTAGGATTTAAAATGAATTTCTTAAAAGGACAGAAAATGGGAGAAACAAACTTCATACCTATTTAACCCTCTTCAAGGACAGGACTGCTAATTAACTGGATTGACAAATGAATAAGCTTATACTAAAAAATATATATTTTATGATGCTGTGATGAGCTTAATGAAAAGAAGAGAACTGAAAATCATGCAAGAATAATTTTTCCATCTACTTACAGCAGAGAGAGAATCTGCCAAGGAGAGAGTTTCTTTAATATGGCACAATATATTATGTACTCTGAGCATATCACATCCTGCTGTGAATGAGGAGAACACCTGCTGTGTTCTAGTCACAATTATACAAATAGGGAAACATATAAAAAGTAAAGTCAAGTAGATATAATTTGGACCAGGAAACTTTCTGGGATTCAGAAGTTAGCATCATAGACTCTTGGGGTTGGAAAGAACTATTAGAGTTGACTGGTCCAACTTTTCTCCTCATTTAAGAATCCCTTCCACAATAACCAAGATGAATAATTTTTTGTCTTCAGTAATGAAGAATAAACAACTTCATAAGCAAACCCATTCCACTTATTTAAGCAATGCTGTTATAAATTCTTTCTTGTATAGAACCAAAAGCTCTCCCCCTAAAACTTTCACCTATAGGTCCTGGCTCTGCCATCTGGAACATCTACTTACTCTTCTACATGAGAGACCTTCAAGTATCACCATCTCTTGAACCTATTTTCCCTCAGGCAAAATATCTCCAGTTTACTTAACAGTTCCTTAAATGCAAGATGGGCAGCTACCGAGGGTGAGAATGTATAGTTCAGCACAATAAAGAATCTTTTTTAAAACATGCATATTTTAATGCCAGAAAATTCTTCTCTCCATGACAAGAAGGTATTTACTTTTTTATTAGTATGATAAAGTGAAGGCTCAAAGACTCCAGTGGACACACAGGAGGAGCAATTTTCAAACCTTGCTAAAGATATGCAAATGACTCACCACATTGTAGAATACATGATTTCCAGACTTGTCACCATCCTGGCTTTACTCCTTAGGACACACTTAAACTGTCAGTGATTGACATAAAGATTACTACCCAGGGATGGACACATTATTCCAGATGTTGTCTGATGAACACAAAATTCAGCAGAATTGTTACTTCTGCTCTGGCCACTGTGTTTTCTATTAATGGAGCCTCAGATTGAAGCAACATTTTAAGCAATTTTGTCACACTGCCAGCTCATATTGTGCTTAGTATCAACTCCTCAGATCTTTTTATCATAGACTACAGTCAAGTCAGGTATGTACTTATACACTTGAGGATTTGGGGATTTTTTGGAAGCTTAGTATGGGACTTTAAATGTATTCTTGTTGAATTTCATCTGGTGGGCTTTGACCCAGCCTACTGATATTTTTTGAATCCTTATTTTGTCATCTAACATATTAACTATTCCTCTCAGCTTTGTGTCAACTACAAAATTGTTATGCATGCTTCTTATGATTTCATCCAAGTCATTTACTAAAAAGACATAACAGAAAAAAGACAATGATGAAATATTATGGCTCTGTCTTTCTTTGGGGATTTTTTTCCAACTTGACATTGACCACCCTAACCAATAGTCTTTGGGTAAAGCTTTCAACTAGTTGTAAACTCACCTAGTTCTACCTCATTCTGTGACTAACCCTGGACAAAGTCATTTTCTGAGCTTCAATTTCCTTTGCTGCAAAACAGAGGGATTAAGCTAGAGGATTTCCCTTTCAATTCTAAAGTAAATAATACAGTCAGAAGAATAATCACAAACTATCACTCCAAATGTTTTTCATTCAGGAAAGAAGGCTCATACTGTGGAAGTGGCAGACACCAGAAATCACAATATGAAAAGAAGGAAATACTACACACAATCAGAAAGATATTGTTGATATAAGAAAAGTAAATTTCTCCCCAAAATCAGAAAAAATTAGGTATCATCCTATGGTCAGAGACTCCAAAAGAAAAGAAAAATGGAAGGCTTTTGACAATAAAATTCTGACTATGCAGTCACCAATAATCCCAATAATTAACAAAGGTAAGAGACAGCTAGTGAATCCAATCTTATTAATGCAGATTGCAAAAGGTCTACAGAAAGTCTAAGAGTCCAGGACCACACTTCATAGGAAAAATCATAACCAAAAATAAATATATGCAACATGGATCTATAAAAATATTAAAAAGAAGGAAAACATGCCAAATGATCTGAGTCTCTTTTTAATGGCATAATAGCAAAAAAAATTGTTTGGAGCTAAAAATATTTAAGAATTAGACAGTATAGTGTTAACAAATAACACTGAGAAGGCAGAATTACTCAACTTTTATTTCTTTATACCTTCTTTTTCAAGAAGAATTAGAAGAGGGAGCAGAGCCAAGATGGTGGAGAGTAGTCAGGACTTTGTCTGAGCTCTTCCTGGATTCCCTAAAATCAACACCAAATCAAGCCTCTAAATGGGCTTTGGAGTGACAGAACCCACAAATATTTGGAATGTAACAAATTTCCAGCAGAAAATATCTTTGAAGGACTTCAGGAAAGGTCTGCCTCAATCAGGCAGAGGGACATACAGCTCAGTGCAGGTGCAGCACAAGAAGACCTAGAGTGGAGGGGCCTGGCTCAGGGAATATGCCGGGAGCAGTGTTGGCTATTCTGTCCTGGTTCAGAAGCCAGTAGATCTGCAGATTAGCTATGAGATTTCCAACATAACTATAAAAGACAAATAGTGATCTCTGGAACCCCAGCATAACAGGCAGGATTTAGCCAGGCCCACTCACTGTGAGAAGGAAGCCTGTAGCACTATTGGCCCCAGGACTGGATAAGAGAAAGTTTGGGATAATCTCCCCGGTACCTTAGGAGCAGATCTCAACCTTTTTAAAAATGAGCAAAAAAAGCAAAAAGAACTCTGACCATAGATAGCTATGGTCAGACCTCAAACCCCAAGAATACTAAAAGCAAAATTCCTCCAGATGAAGCTTCAAAGGGAGATATGAGTTAGTCTCCAACTCAAAAGACTCTCTTTGAAGAATTCAAAAAGGATCTTAAAAGAGAATTAGAAGAAAAGGGAGGAAAGGAAATGAAAGAGAGTTTGGAAAAGAAAAGACAGAAATTGTCTGAAGGAAACAACTCCTTGGTGAAATGGAAAAATAATATACTGAAGAAAACCACTTTTTAAAAAATGGATTGGGTGAAATGGAAAAAGCAAACAACTCCTTGAAAAATGGATTTGATGAAATGTAAAAAAAGAGAACAATTCCTTTAAAAAATAGAATTCAAGAAATGGGGGAAAAAATCCAATGAACAAAACAACATCTTTAAAAGTTCGGTTGGCCAAATGCAAAAGGAGGTTAAAAAAAGCTAACTGAAGAAAATAATTCATTAAAAATTAGAATTGGACAAATGGAAGTGAATGACTCAATGAGACATCAAGAATGAGTCAAACAAAGTGGAAAAAATGTAAAATATTACATTGGAAAAGCAAACTGACCTTGAAAATAGATCCAGGAAAGACAATCTAAGAATTATTGGACTGCCTGAAAATCATGATAAAAAAAAAAGAGCCCAGGACAACATGGTTCAAGAAATCATCAAGGAAAACTGTCCTGATATCCTAGAGCCAGAGTGTAAAATAGCCATTGAAAGAATTCATGCTTGAACTGATGCTGAGTGAAATGAGTAGAACCAGGAGATCATTATTCATGGCAACAACAATACTATATGACGATCAATTCTGATGGACATGGCTCTCTTCAACAATGAAATGTTTCATACCAGTTCCAATTGTTCACTGAAGAAAGCCATATACATCCAGAGAGAGGGATGTGAAATGTGGACCACAACATAACATTCTCTTACTCTTGATTGATGGTTGCTTACATTGCTTTGCCTTTATCTGATACGTCTTTCGTGTAGATACGATTTTTCTTGAAAAACAATAAGTTTGGAAATATGTATACATATATTCGATTTGTCAAGTATTTTAACATAATTAACATGTAATGGATATCCTGCCATCTAGGGGAGGGGTGGGGAGTTGGGGGGGGAATTTGTAACAGAAACAGAAAGGGTTAATGTTGAAGAATTATCCATACATATGTTTTGCAAATAAAATAAAATTTAAAAAAAAGAAAAAAGGAAAGAATTCATGCTTTACCTCCTGCAAGAGACCCCAAAATGAAAACTACAAGGAATACTGTAGATAAATTACAGAATTATCAGATCAAAGAAAAAATATCACAAGCGCTAGAAAGAAACAATTCAGATATAGAGGAGCCAAAATCAGGATTATCCAGGACCTAGCAGCTTCCACTTTAAAGAATAGAAAGTCCTGGAATATGATATTCTGGAAGGCAAAGGAGCCTGGATTGCAACCAAGAATCAATTATACAGAAAACAAAATCAACTATCAATTATCTTCAGGGGGGAAATTAGAAATTCAATGAAATGGCAGATTTTCAATTATTTTTCATGAAAAGACCAGAGCTGAATAGAAAATATGATCTGCAAACACAGAACTCGAGAAGCATAAGAAGGTAAAAAAGAGAAGGAAAAAAACCTGTGATTTTTAAAGTTTAAAATGTAAACTTCCCTACATGGGAAGGTGATATGTGTAACTCTTGAGAACTGTATTTTTGTTAAGAGTATAGTTGTAGGAGGTTGCCCACTATCAACATTACTATTCAATATTGTATTAGAAATGCTAGCTTTGGCAATAAGAAAAGAAAAAGAGATTAAATGAATCAAAGTAGGTAATACTATATATACTATATAATCAGTTCATTTCAGCCACAAATTCTACTTTATTCTCTAGTGAACTTTCAAATTGGATATTCTAAACATCTCAAACTCAAGATGTTCAAAAGTAAATTTATCTTTTTCCACAAACCTCCCTTCTTACACATGTCCCTATTTCTGTTGAAGGCACCATCCACCTTTCAGTGTTCCAGGTTCATAACTTTGGTACTTTTCTCAACTCACTCTCTCCCCACAAACCAAAATTTGCTAAACTTTGTTATTTCTACCTTCACATCTGACATCTAGACTCTTCTCTCCATATACACAGCTATCACCTGAATTCAGGCTCTCATCATACCTAGAGTATGGCAAGTCTAATTTATCCCCTAGCCTCGTTTCTTTTATATATATATATATATATATATATATATATATAAAGCTTTT
>JAJPUD010001554.1:178738-232789 GCA_023553655.1 Myrmecobius fasciatus | reverse complement strand
ATCTTGGTATATGGTGTTAGGTGTGGGTCAATGCCTAATTTCTTCCAGACTAGTTTCCAATTATCCCAGCAGTTTTTGTCAAATAGTGAGTTTTTATCCCAAAAACTGGGGTCTTTGGGTTTATCGAACACTAGATTACAATTGTCATTGAGTATTTTGTCCTGTGAACCTAACCTATTCCACTGATCCACTACTCTATTTCTTATCCAGTACCAAATGGTTTTGGTGACCACTGCTTTATAATATAGTTTTAGATCTGGTGCAGCTAGGCCACCCTCATTTGCATTTTTTTTCATTAATTCCCTTGAAATTCTTGACCTTTTGTTTTTCCAGATGAATTTTGTCGTTATTTTTTCTAGTTCAGTTAAATAATCTCTTGGGAGTTTGATTGGTATAGCACTAAATAGATAGATTAGTTTAGGTAGTATTGCCATCTTTATTATATTCGCTCGACCTATCCAAGAGCACTTGATGTTTTTCCAATTGTTTAGATCTGACCTTATTTGTGTGGAGAGTGTTTTGTAGTTTTGCTCATATAGATCCTGACTTTCCCTTGGCAGATATATTCCCAAATATTTTATACTATCGATAGTTATTTTGAATGGAATTTCTCTTTGTATCTCTTGCTGTTGCATTTTGTTGGTGATGTATAAAAATGCTGATGATTTATGTGGATTTATTTTGTATCCTGCAACTTTGCTAAAGTTGTGGATTAATTCTAATAGTTTTTTAGTTGATTCTCTAGGGTTCTCTAAGTAGACCATCATATCATCTGCAAAGAGTGATAATTTGGTTTCCTCATGACCTACTCTAATTCCTTTAATCTCTTTTTCTTGTCTTATTGCCAAGGCTAGCATTTCTAATACAATATTGAACAGTAATGGTGATAGTGGACAACCTTGTTTCACCCCTGATCTTATTGGGAATGGTTCCAGTTTATCACCATTACATATGATGCGAGCTGATGGTTTTAAATAGATGCTACCGACTATTTTAAGGAAAAGTCCATTAATTCCTATACTCTCTAATGTTTTTAATAGGAATGGATGTTGAATTTTATCAAATGCTTTTTCTGCATCTATTGAGATTATCATATGGTTTTTGTTAGTTTGGTTATTAATATAGTCAATTATGTTAATAGTTTTCCTAATATTGAACCATCCCTGCATTCCTGGTATAAATCCTACTTGGTCATGGTGTATTATTCTAGGAATGATTTTCTGTAATCTCTTTGCTAATATTTTATTTAAGATTTTTGCATCAATATTCATTAAGGAGATTGGTCTATAATTTTCTTTCTCTGTTTTTGTTGTACCTGGTTTAGGTATCAGTACCATGTCTGTATCATAAAAAGAGTTTGGTAGGAGTCCTTCATTTCCTATTTTTTCAAATAGTTTATATAATATTGGAGTTAACTGTTCTTTAAATGTTTGGTAGAATTCACATGTAAATCCATCTGGTCCTGGGGATTTTTTCTTAGGGAGTTGATTAATGACTTGTTCTATTTCTTTTTCTGAAATGGGACTATTTAAGTAATTTATTTCCTCTTCTGTTAATCTGGGCAATCTATATTTTTGTAGATATTCCTCCATTTCACTTAGGTAATCAAATTTATTGGCATACAGTTGGGCAAAGTAACTCCTGATTATTGCTCTAATTTCCTCTTCATTGGTGGAAAGTTCTCCCTTTTCATTTTTGAGACTAACAATTTGATTTTCCTCTTTCCTTTTTCTAATTAAATTAACTAGAGGTTTATCTATTTTGTTGGTTTTTTCATAAAACCAACTTTTAGTTTTATTTATTAATTCAATAGTTTTTTTACTTTCAATTTTACTAATCTCTCCTTTTATTTTTAGGATTTCAAGTTTGGTATTTGATTGGGGGTTTTTAATTTGTTCTTTCTCTAGCTTTTTTAGTTGCAAGCCCAATTCATTGATTTTCTCTTTTTCTATTTTATGCAAATAAGCATCTAGAGATATAAAATTTCCCCTTATTACCGCTTTGGCTGTATCCCACAAATTTTGGTATGTGGTCTCATTATTGTCATTCTCTTGAATGAAATTAGTAATTGTGTCTGTAATTTGCTGTTTCACCCATTCATTCTTTAGGATAAAATTATTTAGTTTCCAATTGGTTTTTGGTCTATTTTCTCCTGGCCTTATATTGCATGTGATTTTTATTCCGTCATGATCTGAAAAAAAATGCATTTATTATTTCTGCCTTCCTGCATTTGATTTTGAGGTTTTTGTGTCCTAGCACATGGTCAATTTTTGTATAAGTTCCATGGACTGCTGAGAAAAACGTAAACTCCTTTCTGTCTCCATTTAATTTCCTCCAAAGATCTATCATACCTAACTTTTCTAACATTTTGTTTACCTCCTTAACTTCTTTCTTATTTATTTTGTGGTTTGATTTATCAAGTTCTGAGAGAGGGAGGTTGAGATCCCCCACTATTATAGTTTTGCTGTCTATTTCTTCTTGCATCTGTCTGAACTTTTCCTCTAGGAATTTCCATGCTATACCACTTGGTGCATATATGTTTAGTATTGATATTGCTTCATCATCTATGGTACCCTTTAGGAAGATATAATTTCCTTCTTTGTCTCTTTTAATTAAGTCTATCTTTGCTTTTACTTGGTCTGAGATCAGGATTGCTACCCCTGCTTTTTTTTGTTCACCTGAAGCATAATAGATTCTGCTCCAGCCTTTTACCTTCACCCTGTATGTATCTCTATGTTTTAGATGTGTTTCTTGTATACAACATATTGTTGGATTCTGGTTTTTAATCCACTCTGCTATCTGCTTCTGCTTTAAGGGAGAGTTCATTCCATTCACATTCACAGTTAAAATAACTAATTCTGTATTTCCTGTCATCTTATTTACCCTAGCTTATGCTTTTCTCTTTCTTATCCCCTTTCCCTCCTCCCTACTATTTTGCTTTTGAAAACCACTTCCCTTAAACAATCCTTCCCCTTTAGAGCCCCACCCCCCCCCTTTTTCCCCCCTTTCCTTCCAATTTCCTTATAAGTACGTCTATTATTCCCTCTGAGCCAAATCTGATGACATGGAGATTAACCCAATTCTCATTCCCCTCCCTTTTCTCCCCTCAATCATTATAGGTTTTCTTTGCCTCTACATGTGATGTAATTTCCCTTATTTTACCTCCTTTTCCTCTTCTTCCAGTGTTATCCTTTTTCTACCTCTAATTTCTTTTTCAGTTTATCATATCATAAGATTCATAAAATCACAATAAACATATCATAATAATCATAAAATCACAGTAATCATATGATAATAATCATAAAATCACAGTAATCATATCATAATCATAATGTAATAATCGATTCATAAAATCAACCCTCATTCTATAAGTATCTATAACATAAATATAGTTCTCAAGAGTTATTTTTTTTGTTACCTTTTTATGTTTCTCTTGTGTTCTGTGTTTGTAGATCAAATTTTTTGTTCAGTTCTGGTCTTTTCAGTAGAAATAGGTGAAATTCTCCTATATCATTGAAAGACCATCTTCTTCCCTGGAAGATAATGCTCATTCTAGCTGGGTAACTTATTCTTGGCTGTAATCCAAGTTCCTTTGCCCTTCGGAATATCTGATTCCAGGCCCTTCGATCCTTCAAAGTAGAAGCTGCTAGGTCCTGTGTGATCCTAATTGTAGCTCCCCGATATTTAAATTGTTTCTTTCTGGCTTCTTGTAATATCTTTTCCTTGGTATGATAGTTCTGGAATTTAGCCACGATATTTCTGGGGGACTTAATTTTTGGGTTTCTTTCAGGAGGTGATCGGTGGATTGTTTCAAGGAGTATTTTGCCTTCTGGGTGTAAAATATCAGGGCAGTTTTCTTTTATGATTTCCTGGAATATAGTGTCCAGGTTCTTTTTTTCATCATGGCTTTCAGGAAGCCCTATAATCCTTAGATTGTCTCTCCTAGATCTATTTTCCAGGTCAGTTGTTTTTCCTAGGAGATATTTCATGTTTTTCTCTATCTTTTCATTTTTTTGTTTTTGTTCAACTGATTCTTGAAGTCTTGATGAGTCATTAATTTCCAATTGTTCAATTCTAATTTTTAATGTCTTATTTTCTTCAGTTACTGTTTTTAGTTCCTTTTGCAATTGACCAATTACATTTTTTTGTTCACTGCATTCTTTTTCCATTTTTTCTATTTTATTTTGCAGTGATCTCATTTCATTTCCCCATGTTTCTTCTAACTCTCTTTTAAGATTTTTTATGCAATCTTCAAAGAAAGCCTTGTGACATGGAGACCAATTTATGTCTCTCTTTGGGGCTTTTTCTGGAGTTGCTTTACCTTTAGGGGCCTCAGGATTTGAGGTCTGTTCTTCCCTCTTTCCATAAAAGTTGTCTATGGTGAGAGCTCTTTTTGGTTTTTTATTCATTTTTTTTTAAAAGTGTGAGGTCTGTTTAGGGCAAAGGTGGGACAGCTGCTTTAATTTGCCCTGGGGCAGTTCTGCTGATTGAGTTATTTCAGGAACTGGGCAGCTCCGCTGATTGAATTATTTCTGGTGCTTATCAGACCTGTTGTTTGATTGATTGCATTAAGGTGCTGTGTAATGGCAGCTAGTTACGATGCTCATCAGGGGTTCAGTGGTTCACAATCTATCCCCCTCAAAAGGCAGACCCTCCAAACCACCTGCCCACAATCAGGACAAATTGTTCCAAGAGGCTCGCAGAAGACTCCCAGGTGTGTGAAAAGCACAAGGCTCCCACTCCTGTTCTGACTCCTGTTCCAGCTCCCTGCTCCAGCTCCCTGCCCCGGTCTCCCTGTGCTGCAGTCTGGGTTCAGTAGGCCACCCCCTGCCCCATTAAAACAGACCTGTTTTGAGGTTCTTCCAGAGTATCTTCTTCTAGAATCGTGTTGTTCTCCGGATATTGTGGATTTTTTTGCTTCAGAATCAGTCTAGAGGCTTCATATTTTGTTGGTTTGAGGGGAGGTTAGAGGAGGTTACAGAGAATCCTGTCTGATCTCCGCCACCATGGCTCCACCCCCGGAAGGAAGTCCAACCAAACATTTAAAGAACAATTAATTCCAATACTATACAAACTACTTAGAAAAATAGGGGAAGGAGTCCTACCAAATTCCTTTTATGACACAGATATGGTACTGATACCTAAATCAGGTAGGGTCAACACAGAGAAAGAAAATTGTAGCTCAATGTCCTTAATGAATATTGATGCAAAAATCTTTTTTTTTAATTAAAGCTTTTTATTTTGAAAATATTTTCAAAATTTCACTACCTCCTAGTGACAGCAAGTAATCCAATATATGTTAAATATGTGCAGTTCTTTTATACATTTTTCTATAAATATCATGCTGTAGAAGAAAAATCAGATCAAAAAGGAAAAAGAGAAAAAAAACAAAATGCAAGAAAACAACAACAAAAAGAGTGAAAATATTATGTTGTGATCTACACTTAGTTCCCATAGTCCTCTCTCTGAGTACAGATGGTTCTCTTCATCACAAGACCATTGGAAATGGCCTGAATCATCTCGTTGTTGAAGAGAGCCATGTCCATTAGAATTGATCGTTGTATAATCTTATTGTTGCCATGAATAATAATCTCTTGGTTCTGCTCATTTGACATAGCATCAGTTCATATGTTTTTCCAGCCCTCTAAGAAATCATCCAGCTGTTGATGCAAATTCTTAAATAAAATATTAATGAAAAGATTACAGAATTTACCAACAGTATAATATACTATGACCAAGTAGGATTCATATCAACAATACAGGGCTGGATTAACATTAGGAAAAATATTAGCATAATTAGTATATCAATAACCAAACTAACAAAAATCATATGATTATATCAATAGAGGCAGAAAATGCATTTGACAAAACTCAATACCCATTTCTATTAAAAACATTAGAGAGCATTGGAGCTTTCCTTAAAATGATAAGTACCATGTATCTAAAACCATCAGCAAACCTCATATATAATGGGGATAAACTAGAAGCATTCCCAATAAGATCAGGCATGAAATAAGGTTGCTCATTATCACCATTACTATTCAATATTGTATTAGAAATATTATCTTTAATAAAAGAAGAAAAATAAATTAGAAGAATTAGAGTAGGTAATGAGGAAACAAATTATCACTCTTTGCAGATGATATGATGGTATACTTAGAGAATTCTAGAACATTAATTAAAAACTACTAGAAACAATGAACAAGTTTAGCAAAGTTGAAGAAAAAAAAGTAAATCCACATAAGTCATCAGAATTTCTATATATTACTTTTAGAGTACAGCAACAAGAGATAGAAAGAGAAATGTTAAAAGCATATAGACTATGAGGATTAAAAAAGATCAGTGAATAATCTAGTCCACTCTTACTTGGTCTGTAGTTATCCCTATGTCCCAAGGAGTTTAAGTGCTTTCCCCAAGGTCACACAGGTAGAAACATAGCCCCAGAGCTGGATGGAGCCTTTAGGGACTGTGTGGGATAGTTTCCTCATTTTATGGAAGAGGAAACTGAAACTCAAAGAGGTTAAGAAGTGATAATGAGATGTAGGATTTGAAGTTAAGTCTTCTAACTCCCAAGATGTATTTTTCCCATTGTACCATGAAACTGAGCTAGGATTCCAGTAGGGGAAAAAACAGTAAGCGAAGTAAGGAGGATATGAGAGGAGAGGAAAGAGGTGTCATGTACAAGGTTGTAATTTAGTTGAATTTTGAAGGAAACTAGGTAATGTTAAGAGGCACAAAAGTGAAAATATTATCTTCTTAGTCTTAAGGATAGCCAAAAACATGGAAGTCACAACTCAGTGACTCAATGTCACCATAATTTGGTGCTGTTGTTCAGTCATTTTCAGTCATGTCTAATTCTTTGTGACCCCATTTGGAATATTCTTGATAAACATATTAGAGTAGTTTGATATTTCCTTTTCCAAATCATTTTGTAGATGAAGAAACTGAGGCAAATTGGTTTAAATGACTTGCCCAGAGTCACATAGTAAGTGTTTAAGGCCAATTTGAACTCACAAAGAAGAGCTGCCCTGACTGCAGGCCCAGCACTCTTAACTACTATGTCTCCTGGATGCCCTCAACAGAGTTTAAACTCTACCTTGTCTATCCACATTGGGAGTAATGTTCAATTCTGAGTGTTCCATTTTAGGCAAGTATTGATAAGATCAAACTAAGTCAGAAGGATTTTAGGGTAACAGATTATATTTTTGATGTCTGAGGTTTATTATAGTTAAATTGTTGGCATGAGAATTAGATACAAATTTGTATGAAATAAAATAATTTTTATGAGTATGCTAGATAACTTGGAGTAGGAGCAGTGAAAAGATCAACTATAATAACAGCTACAAACTATGAGCAATTTGGAAATTAATGGTCCTAGTGGGTCACCCTTAGTTCTCTCTAGAACAGGCCAGAATTTCCAATTTCCTTCAAACTCATTTTAATTACTTCCTTTTACATGAAATTTCTCCTATAGGGCATCAAATAGAATAATGCCAAAGTGTTAAATCAGAAAAATATCTATATATAGATCTTCATGTAATAAAGTCCTTTGGTACTGATTGGAAAAATGTTGGGAATTTTTGTTTCATTCAATATGGAATCAAACAAGTCTGATAGACTCAAAGATCCAATTTCTTTCTTAAACATCTGAGTTAATCAGCTTGTGCTGAGTTTTTGGATCTCTTTGTAAATAAGAAAGAAAGAAGTTTGATTGCATGTATATACATATATATCTACATGTATACATATGTACTCTGTTGCCTTTGCATACGTGGGTACCTATATACACATATGTTTATGCTGTTTGTTACATCTATGCATTTAGTCAAAGTTTTGCTCTCATCTTTCTTAAACAATGCTCCAATAACCCAACTCAACCCAATAGGTCAGATATACAAAAGAGATGTGTGTACCTGGGGGTTGAATATATCAGATCTGAGTGATTTTATATTAGATAACCATCAAAGACCTTGGCATTTTTCCAACTTATGTCAAGAGGCTTTGTTCAGGAATTATTACTCTAAGAAGGCATTAGTATAATTAATAATAATAATAACTATCATTTATATAATTCTTACTTTGTGCCAAGCATTGTATACATGCTTTATAATAATTATTTAATTTGATCCTCACAATGCTGAGAGATATGTGCTATTATTATCATACCCTTTTTACAGCTGAGGAAACTGAGGTAAACATAAGTCACAAAGGGTCACAAAGCTAATAAGTGTCTGAGGCCAGATTTAAGCTCAGGTCTTTGAGACTTGAGGCACAAAAGTCTACCATCCATTATACTACCTAATTTTCTCTATATTCTCTTCCCTGGGCATCTAGGTCTAGGTTGATCTAATGAAATTGAGAGAAGATATGATAAAAGTTAGTGAACCTCTATAGATCTTCCATAATGTCTCTAGTTTCACTGTCGATAATTCCAGTATATCTGCTATAACTAAACTCTAGCGCAGGAAAATAAATGGCATTTCCTCTTTGGAATCAATGGAACATTCATAAGTTACAAAGCTACAGTGAAAGAGAGGGAGTACATCCATTTGAGGGAATCAATGCCCAAAACCTATTTCATTTAAAAGACATAGTCCCAGCTGGGAGAATGCTGAAACAAATTGTTGCATGAGATAGATACTAAAAGGAGAATGTGTTCAATCAGGCCAAGATAAGCCCTTTGGTTACAGATACAACAGCAAAGGTCTGACAATTTGTCTGTTTCCACACAGCATATCTGGCATTCTGGGCATTCTATACCCACTAATGAGTTATTTTGCAAAATAATCCCCACTGAGTTCCATTCTTTCATAGAAATGAAAAAATAAGCAAAAAGAAACACTGTGTTTTTTAATTGAAATTCTTGCTCCAACAGGGGAATACTGGAATTCAGCATGTTGGACTTGTAGTCTGATCATTTATTTTCCTGTTCTAGACATCAGTCAATGAAAAACTTGTGATCCTGAGCTCAGACTTGAGTGAGGAGTTGAATGAGGAAGGTTCCTCAGTGTGGGAAGAGAGAGTTCTTAAACCAATAGTTCTTAACAGCAATATTTGTCTTTCTGGCCCTCTATCTGGGTACCTTTGTTATTTTCTCTTTCAATAACAACAAAAACAACAGCAATGACAACAATAATGAAGATGATGTTATATTTATGCAACACTTCAAAGCCTGTGGAGATATATACATATGAGTACATGTGTGTATGTAAATGTACACATACATATATGTAAATTCATGTGTGAATATGTACATGTACATATAAATTAAACCTAATGACAATCTTGTGAAATAATCATTTGCAGGTAATATTGTTCCCATTTTGCATATTGGAAAACTGAGATTCAGCAAGATTAAGTGATTTGACCATGCGTCACATAGTTACTACATCTCAGAAGCAAGATTTAAATCCAAATCTTCATGGCTTCCAATAGTAGCTTGATATCACATTTCCTCAAAAAGTCAACTCTTTAGCAACATTAAAATGCTTTCATCATAAAAGGGGATTAGGAAGAAGGGAAGAAAAAGGAAAGGTCCAACCCTTTGATATAGAAAAAGAAAGCCTAATGCAGACGGAAAGAGAGTGGTTTTGACTATTTATAGGTTTAGTGATGAATACTTTGTGTTTTTTACTTTTCAGGTGGTTAAGTAAAACAGGTCTAAAATTCATTTTCCTGAGTCCCCAAATGGGAATCAAGAGCCCTTTTAGTTTTTCTTCTGTGGAGAACTAAATAAGAATTAAATTCTGATGTGCCCAGTGGAAATCCTGGACGAGAACATAAAACAAAGAGGCAGTCCCCGCCCCCAACTTAATGTTAATGTTCAGTTTGTATAATCTTTGGGTTTATACATGGCCTCTGGGCCATGGATTTCATCTTGAGCTAAGCTTCCTTCTCCTTTTAGAAGGAAAAAAAATCTCCCTATGTTTTTAAAAGATGACTGGAGAAGTAACATTTTGTATATTACCACTGGTTTACTTATAAAATGAGAATAATAATAACTTATTTTATATGAAAGCAGAGAGGTAGATATGATCATTACTGAAATCATACACAGTTCTGAGTGATATTGAATAAGGTCATAGAGATTCATGCAAAAAAAAAGTAGAGCCTTAAGTCTTTTAAAAGTTCTCTTTGCCTAAAACATTTATTTTTCTCTGCAGCCTTTTTTTCCTCAAACCCTTAGAATTCAGGATTCTACCCCAGTGGATACTGTTTTTTCAGGGGATCACCTAGTCACTACATTCTATGATCTTTTTTTAGGTCACCATCTCCTTCATCTTCTCTGCAGAATTTGACACTGTTGCTTGTGCCCCTCTTGACAATTAGTCCTTCCTCCTTTGGCTTCTATGATAACAGCTTTCTCCTGTTTTTTTCTCCTGTGTGAATTGTTTTTCTCAGTCTGCTTTATATATTAATATATTAAATCCAGCCCACTGTGTGAAAGTATCCTAAGTCTGCCAAGGGGCAGCTAGGTGACACAATGGATCTTGGGTCTGGAATCAGGAAGACATCTCTTCATGAGTTCAAACCTTACCTCAGATACTAACTGTGTGACCCTGGGCAAATCACTTCACCCTGTTTGCCTCAATTTCATCTGTAAAATGAGCTGGAGAAGGAAATGACAAACCATTCCAGTATCTCTGTCAGAAAACCCCAAATAGGGTCACAAAGAGTAAGATACAACTGAAATGACTGAATAATAACAATTCCTTTTCTCTCTCCAATCTTTCTCTTGGTGATTTCATCTGCTCTTATGGATGGAACTATATCATCTTTTCCATATGTGATTCTCAAATATAAACATCCAGACCTTACGTCTCCTCCGCACTTTAGACCAATATCTCCAATTGTCTTCTCTAGTACTCCATCTCATCATCTCTAACTGAACAGAGGCAGCATGAAAGATAATAGTAAAAGAACTTCTGGGTGAGGATTCAATCCTGCTACTTATTACTTGCGACCTTTCTGGGTCTTAGTCACCTCATTTGTAAAATGAAGAGATTGTATTCAATGATTTCTGAGGTTGCTTACAACTCTAAACCCATTTCCAAAATGGAATTCAACATCCCTTCCTATAGTACCTGCATAAAGCCCCAAAAGCAGCATTTAGAATTGGCCCCAGGAGAGATGGTTTAAATAGCTCATCTCTAAACAGCTGAGTACGAATATTTAAGAAATTCATTTTATAGCACTTGTAAAAACACTTACTGTGTAAATACTTCACACTACCCTGCAATTTAAGAAAGTTTTGTTGTTGCTGACATAATCAAAAGGCAAAATCTCACATGAGAGGCCCCCAAAATGTAATTAAAATAATATGTGTATGTGGTTTCTTAATTGTGGGTGGGAATAAGGGAGAGAACTTAGGACTCAAAAAAATTTTTAAACAAATGTTAAAAAAATGTTTTGAATGTAACTGGGGGAAAATATTAAATAAATAAAATAAGTTTTTAAAATGTGTATATATCTGTAAAGCTTTTATTTACCTGAAAATATCCCTAATATATTCTGAAAGGTCTACATCCTATATGAGATAAGAAATCGTCCCAAGACCATCTGAGTCAGTCTGTCAAGAGACCATCCCATAAAAAAGACCAATTAAAAACCCAAAACATAAAAACATATCTCAAGTAAGGAACAGAGATACACACCCCAAAAGAAATTAGAACACAAATGCATAATTAAACCTGGTCTGCCATTATATGTTACCAGGAAACAGTGTGAAATAGTAAAAGCTGAAACTGAAGTCAAAGGATTGAGTTTTAAAAGATATCTTCTTACAATTGTGCAAGTTTAGGTAACTTGTTAAAAATCTGTGCTTTAATTCCTCATCTAGTGAGAGAGAGACAGAGAGAGAGAAGACAGAGACACAGAGACAGAGAAAGGGAAGACAGACAGAGAGATTCAGAAAAAGACAGATTCAGACAGAGACAGAGATAGAGACAGAAACACAGTGAGAGACAGAGACAGAGACAGACAGACAGAGAGACAGAGACAGGGAAAAAGAAAGACAGAGAGAAAGAGAGAGGGGGGAAGAGGGAGAGGGAAAGAGGGAGAGAGAAAGAGAGAAAGATGGACTAAATAGCTCCTAAGTAATTGTCCAGCTTTAAATCTATTGGTGTGAAATTTATACTGGCCCAGAAAGCATGTCACCTGAGAAAGTAAAATGGCAAATATCAGGGTTCTAAAATTGCCATATATCAGTCTTACTAAGGCTAGTTAAATGAAGAATATGGCTCTATGTTAATCACTGAATAAAATTTAAATGACAGATATCTACATAAGTATGTGAGTGCAGATCTCAAAAGTAAGAAGGAGTGATCATCCACTCAGCTTAGCAGAGCTAGACATATGATTTGTCTGTCTTTTAGATTCAATGAACTAGATTCTCACTACTGGCAAAACTGCTTCACGGAGGTGTTATAAGAAGCAAGTCAGATGATTATGTAAAGCATTTTGCAAAGTTTAAAAGTGAAAAAGAAATGTCAGCTATCAGTTTCTCCCATTTTGTAATTTTCTTATTTCCTCTGAGGGTATCACTATTCTTTAAGTCAGCCAAGTTCATAACCTTAGAATTATCCTTGATTCTTTCCTCTCTTTCATTAAATCAGTTTCTATATTCTTTTGATTCTATTTCTACTATGCTTCTCACATCCATTCTTTTTTTTTTACTATTCAACCTGTCAAACCCATGTTCATCCCTCTCATTCATTCTCACTATTACTATTTTAAGAGCTTCCTAAAATTTATCTGTTTCCCAATCTCTCTCCTCTATCTACCCCCCATATAACTGCCAAAATAATCTTCCTAAAACACAGGTCTGCCCACATTATTCCTCTTCTCAAAGACCATAAGTTCCCTATAGCTTCTTAAATGAAATACAAACTCAACTTGGCTTCTAAGTCTCTATATGATCTGCATCCAATCTATCTTTATGGTCTTATTTCACATTACTCTCTGTGTTCAACTAAAGTTGTACTGCTTATATGACATTCCAATTTCTATTTCTGTGTTTTCTTACAAGATGCCCCTCAGACCTGAAATGCATTACCCTCTGAGAATCTTTCTCTCTTATAATCCTTATCTTCCTTCAATTTGCAGTTCAAGGGCAAATTCTCATGTGGAGTTTTTACTGATATGCTCAACTGGTATGCTTTCACCCTCTTCAAATTAAGTAGCATTTATTTATCTTCATACATATTATATACAACCTTCACCCCCATCCCCATAAAATGTAAGCTCCAAGAGGGAAGGGACTAGTTTATTTTTATCCATGTACTGCCAGTACCTAAGACAGTTCCTTGTACACCTTAGGCACAAATATTTGTGGTTGAAATCTTTGATCTTTGATATATCTCTTGAGTCTCATCTATATAAGCAGAGTGTCTTAGCTCTAATGCCACCTCCTTTGTGAAGCTTTCTCTCATCTTGATTTGGTATACTCTCTAATTAACTTATTTTAAATATTGTACTTATTTATATTTGTTATATGACTGTACTAGACTGCAAAATCAATTAAGTCATTGATTTTTTCATATCTAGACTTTTTATCTACTCCAACACTTAGAGAAAGATTCTACTTGAATGAGTGAAGGAATGAATGCATGGTTGTTCTGATGATGACACTAATGAAATCTTTTAAAATTTTTTTTCAGTTCCAAATTATCTCTAATTTCCTCTCAGCCATCATTTGGGAAAACAAGAAAAATAAAATCCATTACAAATATGTGTAATCAAGCAAAATAAATTCCAATATTATTTATGTTCAAAAAAGTGCTCCAGTTTGTACTCTGAGTTCACTACCTCCTTATCTGAAGATGGATAGCATGTGTCACCATGAGTCCTCTGGAACTGTGGTTGATTATTATTTTGTTCAGTTTTTAAGTCCTTTAAAGTTTGTTGGATTTATAATATTGTTGAAATTGTGTAAATTATTCTCCTGATTCTGCTCACTTTACTTTGCATCAGTTCATACAAGTCTTTTCAGGCTTCCCTGAAACCATCCCTTTCATAATTTCTTATGGCATAATAGTATTCCATCATATTCAAATACCATACTTTGGTCAATTATTACCCAATTCACTCACCCAGTTTCCAATTCTTAACCACTATGAAAAAAATATAAATATGAATTTAAATATTTTTGTGCAAATGGGTCCTTTTTTCTTTTTTCATTAATCTCTTTGGGGTATAGATCTATTAGTGCTATTACTAAGTTAAAAGGTATGCACAGTCTTGGGGGTATAGTTCAAAATTGCTTACTAGAATAAATGTGTATTAATGTATCTGTTTTCTCATTGCCCTTCCAGCACTTGTTATTTTCCATTTTTTTGAACTTTGTATATCTGATGAATGTGAAATGGTAGCTTAGAGTTGTTATAATTTATATTTCATTATTTATGATTTAGAACATTTTTTCATACAGCTATTGATAGTTTGGATTTCTTTCTCCAACAGCTACTTAGTTATATCTTTTGACCATTTATCAAGTGGGCAATGGCTCTTTTTCCTGTAAATTTAATTAAGTTTCCTATACATCTTATAAATAAGACTTTTCTCAAGAGAAATTTACAACAAAGAATTCCCTCCTTGTCTTTGAATTTTGTTAGCATTGTTTTATTAATTCAAACTTTTTAATTTTTGTGTAATCAAAAGTATGCATTTTACCTCATATGAAACTATCTTTTCATTACTCATGAACTCTTTTCCTACCCATAAAGCTAACAGGTAATTTCTTCCTTACTTCTTTAATTTGTTTACGATATCACTCTTCATATCTAAATCATATACCCATTTGGAGCTTGTCTTGGCATACAGTGTGAAAAGAATTATGTCTATTTCTGCCACCTTACTTTCAAGTTTTTCCATTTTTTTGTCAGATGGTGAGTTCTTGCCCCAAGACTTAGAATCTTAGAATTTATGAAACACTAAGCTGCTGTACTTATTTATTTCCATATATTTTATACCTTATCTGTTCTAATGATTAACCTCTCTATTTTTTGCCCACTACCAAATTATTTTGATGATTATGGCTTTGTGGAATAGCTTGACATGTAGTACTTCTATTCCTTTTCTTAGTTCTATAAAGTAATCCTTTCATAGTTTGATTGGTATAGTACTGAATAAGTAAATTAACTTAGGAAATAATGCTCTGTTCCTCAGCCCCAGTAACAAGTTGACTCATTAATAATTTATTAAAGGCAGATCATCTTCATTCTCTTACTATTGATACAGTGGGGAACAACATAGAATAGAGAAAGTATGATATTTTCTGATCCTTCATTTATTTATAATCAAATGAAGAAATCCAATAGAAGCATGAAGAAAATAAAAGGGTTTTTAAACATCTCCTGTGAAGCTTCTGTATCCAACTTCTCCAAAAGTAAGCTCCTAGGATTCTTCTACTTGGGGGAAAGGAAATACATTAGGCAAGGACTTCATATATATTCTTAAGAATTGCCCTGCATTATTATTACCATGCATGCTTAGCTTTGTGCTAGCTCACAGTGAGAGAGAACCAGTCTCCTGTTACATGCAGATAAAAGAACAAAAATCAACTATATTTACAAGTGAGCTACTTGAGGCAGACAGGTGCTACCAGGTATTACTGTGTGGCTGATACACATAAAAGGAATTAGATTTTTAGATCAGACAGAAACCTCCAGAGAAGAAGCATATCTGTCAGGGCAAGCCTATTGTTGCGTCTATGATCTTCTTTTTATTTTCTCTTCTAATTAGAAGCAAACTAAGTCAAACAGTAAAAGTTACAAAAAAAGTCACCCATAATTTTTGTTCTAATAATTCCATTGTGGGGAAAATATTATAAAATTTGTGTCAAGAATAAAACAAAAATATAAAAGAAAAAGCTACCAATTCAAAGATTTTTAATAGCAATATTATTTTGTGATTGCAAAAAAAATCCATAGTCTAAATGTTCAACTGTTAAATAAATCATAATTTACTAGCATAATGGAATGCTGTGATATAGTTAAAATTGACAAGCATTAGAATTTTTTCTGATCTGTGAAGATCTTTATGGAATAATACAAAGTGGAAAAAAAAGCAAAAACAGAACAGAATACACATTAATTACCACCATCAAAAGAGCAAAGTGAATGGGAATGACAAATAAAAAATCCTCATGAAGACATATAAAGTGATAGAAAAGTTGAACTATTTTGTGCATTAAAAATATTATTTTAAGTAAAAATAAAAAATTTAAATAAAAATTATTTAAAATTAAAAAAAGAAATTTTGATTAATTTTGCTTATCTTCAACATTAAATCAAGTACATTTATATCAACTAAATCCCTATACAAAATAGTAATAGTACTTTCATGGTAGTAAAGAACTGAAAAAAAAAGTTGATGGCTATCGATTGGAGAATTGCTAAACATATTGTGATGCATGAATGGATCAGAATGTTACTTTGCCATAGGAAATACTGTTAACAAAGTGCCCAAAATATAGTAGATACTTAATAAATGCTTATTTATTGATTGAATATGAATAATTCAGAAAAGCATGAGAAGACTTATAAAGAACCAGTGCAGAGTGGAATAAAACCAAGAAAATAAAGCAATCATTTCAACAATGTAAATTATAATACTAAGGAAATGAAACTGAACACTGTGTAATTACTGATGCTCAAGCTTGACCTCAGAGAAGAGATTTTTTAAAAATTCACTTTCCTCCATTCTTTGCAGAGGTGGCATAAAATGAGTATAGAACATTGTAATTACTGTCAGACTTGGTTGATATGTCGGGCAGTTTTGCTGAACTGCTTTATTATCTTTCTTTTTTATCCTTTGTTACAAAGAATGACTCACTGGGGAAGAAGGGGAGGAAATATGTATTCAGAAATAAGGAAGAAGTTAATACAAAGAATATTGATAAAAAATTGAAAAAAAAAGTTAATCCTGTTCTTATAATCATGAAAAAGTTATAACTGTAGGTAGGTGTAACTAGAAAAAAAGGGAGAAAGAGCTGGTTTCATCTGTAGAAGGGTAAATGACCATGGTGTTATGACTAATCAATACATGATATCCATAGAATAATCCATTAGGCAAGTTAATGAATTGTATAGTGGATAGAGCCTTGGGCTTGGAATCAGGAAGACTCATCTCATCTTAGACATTTATTAGCTGTGTGACCCAATAAGTCATGTAACCTTGTTTGTCTTAGTTCCTTATATGTAAAAAGAGCTGGAGAAAGAAATGGTAAATCACTCAGTTATCTTCGTCAAGAAAATCCAAACAGGGTCACAGAAATTCAAATACAACTGAACCACGAAAATTGATGAAGATTATTGTCCCCAAAATTCTGTAACAATTTGAATTCAGGAGACAAGTTTTCTTAAAAAAATTTTTCTGCATCCCTAGGGTCTTAGAATCTCAACCTTGATGTTGTTGCTAAGGAGATGAAAATTCAATCAGACATTATCACAGAGTTCACCAATTTGTAACACCTTTGAAACTTTATTTTTTAAGTGTTTTTGGAGGCATTTGGGAGAAAAAGGCCAGCAGCTTGGACAAATAGACATCCTAGTTTCCCACCACATGGAAGACAGTTAAGGAAGATTAAGACTGGTATTTAGTCTTTGGGTCTGGTTTTTCAGCCCCTTTCAGATCATAATTCAAAGCTCTCCAGTTGCAGGTGATCGAAATTAAAACTAAAGAGAAATCTTTCTCCTATACACTAAACTAGAAATTGATGAAGCACTATGGTATGACTACAGAGAAGTGAAAGAAGGCTTTGCTCTTCTCATTGCTTGCCTATTAAAGACATATTAGTTCAACACATGCCTCCATTAACCTGGTGTATAGTTCCTTCTCACTTTGGAACAAGGCTAAGTTAAGGAAAATAAGCTGATTCTTCCTTGGAGCTGGCTCACAGGCTGCTGGTTTCCTTCTCTACATACAGACTGTGCTCTCATTATTCACTGTTCTTTCATTGCCATCATTTTATTCCCCTCTTCATCTTTGTTTGTGTTATTAAAGTTAGTGAGAGGTTTGAGTCTCAGTAGAGTGACAGGAGACATTTGCTTTCTTCAGTGTGGTTGAGGTATGAATGGAGGAAAAATAGTTACTGATTTCAGCTGAAAGCTCCAAAATCAATGCAGTCCTGATGATAACTGTAACAGCATATCCCTCCCTCAGTAAGTACATTTCCATAAATAGAAAAGCCTATAGACAGAAAATGAAATATCTATATGCAAATATGTTTACTGTCAACAGGCAACCAAGAAATTTATCTCGAAACTAGACTTACTGAAAGAGAAATAAACATATATGTTCACAATCCATACAGAAGTTTGTATATTTATTACAGTACAACAAAAGGAGAAGGAGAATCACAAATCTCCACCTAAAGGGATCTGGTATGAGAGGATACTGTTACAGTAATGGTAGGCAAAGGACAAAACTCTAACCAAAGGGGAAGAGTAAAGAGAAGGCAAAAGCCATATTCTTTCCCCTTGGGAACTGCTAGACCATGAAGATATGAGGGTCTCCTTATCTACAAGGAGCCCAAACTTCATAAGCTTAGAGCAGACTTTTCTGATGCTTGTTTTGGCTCCCAAGGATACATGAGAAATTCAGTTTGGAATACAAACAACAAATTATGTCAGCTGGGATGGGACTTCATCTTTGACACATTCAGAGTTTCCTGCATGCTCTAAATCCAGTGTTTCTAGAAAATATGGCAACTTGTTTCAAGGAATCTTTAACAGCCCTTAACAATATATACATATATACCTACACATTTATATATGTTTGTGTGTTACAAACATATATATACATACCTACATATTCTTGATCTACTGAAGATAAACCTTTGAGGAGAAAGTTAGCCAAACCCAGCAAGAGAAGTTGCACGTTATTTATTTGCCCACCAAACCTCCAAAAGGAAACATTCTTTAAATTCCTCAACTCTTACATTCTCCCAATAGTGGAAGCTGGGACTGTTATCCCTTAAAAAGAAGCACTTCTTCCCCACCCCCATCTCCTTCAAAAAGAAAAAAAAAAGAGTGCAATACAAAAATTTAGAGAGTTCTAAGTTAAAATATGGCTTTTTGAAAAAGCACCACATTAATTAGAAAGTGTCTTAGCTTAGCTTCCTCAGACTCAGAAACACTATAAATTCAGTTGTTCCACCCCCACCTCTACTCACAGCAATAAAATCATAATGGATTGTAAGGATTCATGGCTATCAGGTTCCTCTGAATGTATTCCCTCTTCTAAGAGGAACAGGATGGGATATAGGAGGAAGACCAGGGGGAAGCAGTGATCAAGAGCCAGTCAATATAGCCAGAGCCAGGGAACTAGCAGATTCAGAGTTAACTAATCTTAACTCATAACAACAGTAGCAGACATGGGTCAGGAAAACAGGAATCACTTATTCATTCATTCAACAAATATTTAATGAGTTCCTATAATGAATGTGCAAGGCGCTATAGGTAATAAAAATAATGAATTGCTGGTGCTGCAGTCCCTTCTTTGTCTCTTCAAGCAGTAAATGCTGGCCAATCACAGAATAGACATAAGATGTTGTCAAGACTAAAATCATCAGTCGATAAGCCTGCATTAAGTGCTTATTATGTGCCAAACACTCTGCTAGTCATTAGGAATACAAATGCAAAAATGAAAAAGTCCCTGACCTCAAGGACTTTACTTTCTGTTGAAAAGAAGGGATAAAATGTGTTCACAAATAATTTAGTGAAGAGAGGTTAAAAAATTAGCTAGAATTGTAGTCAAGGAACTTTGGGACAAATTAGACTTTTACTGTTTACTACCACTGATCTTGTCAAGTCATTTAATTTTTCTGAGCCTCAGTTTCCTCCTACATAAAATGAGAGAGAGGAGAGTCATAGATCATATTACTAAGAGGAACACCAGAAGCCAAACCTTTAATCCATGTGGAAACTGTGGCTAGAAGTTTAAGAGTCTTGTCCACATTTGAATGGGCAGTAAACATTAATCAGCTACTGGATAGTAAGCCAGGCCTGGAAATGGAAACCTCATTTTTATGAATTCAAATCTAGCCTGACACTAGTTTATGACCCTGAACAAGTCACTTCACCCTGTTTGCCTCAGTTTACTCATCTGTAAAATGACCTGAAGAAGGAAATGGCAAATAACTCTAGTATCTTTGCCAAGAAAACCCAATGGAATCACAAATAGTTTAACATAGCTGAAAATGACTGAAGAACAATAAATCACTAAAGGAAGAATATGAACCCTGATTTTCCTAATGTAGATAATCTGTTTTTTCCTACCATATCTCACTGCCTCTCCTTTTAAGTTTTCTTTCAGGCCTGAGCCTACTAAGCAAATATGTGATTACATATAAAAATGCATACAAAGTGATTTCAAATGATGTAGGGTGGAGAGGGGTTGGCTAATAATTGGAAAAATCTGAAGGACTCTAGATGTGAAGGGAGCTAGGGGTTTCAAGAGGAAGGAAGGTACGTGAGGGCTATCTGGGGATAAAATTCTGTCCAGAAGGCAAGTCTCTGATATCCATCTCTTTCATTACGCCAAAGAAAAAGGGCATTGTCCTCATCCCTGAACAGGATTCTACAGCATTGTAATGTCTACCCCCTATTGCCTTCCTAACCTTCTCTGGTTTGTTTGTCCTAGTTTCTGCTTACATGTTGTTTATCTTCATATTTCATTTCGCTCACACTATTTTATTTATCTGTTTTCTATTTGAAGAGCTGATCCTATTATATCCTTCTGGGAAAGAATTCGATAACACAGTGGGACATGAAACTTTTTTTTTCACATTTTTACTGTCTTCTTTTGTTTACTTGAAATTCTCAATTACACTCAAATCCCTCTTTCCCATTTTTTTGGTGTTTATTTGTTTTCAGTCAGTCATCAACATTTATTGAGTGCCCACCATGGGTAGAGGACTGTATCAGGCACTTAGTTTCTACTAAAAATAATGCCGGATAAATTAATGTCTTCCATTATACTCTGTGCTATAGTTGTGTGATTTCATTGCTGCAGAAGGTTAGGGATTTGACAACTCAGTAAGTCCATTGCTCATAAGCAGCTCCCTTCTGTGTAAATAAATTGTCACAAAATCAGCAGTCACATACATAAATGTGGAGGGAGAGAGATCCATTGGGAGCAGCCAAGAGTTAAACAGCAAACCTCTCCTAAATTTTTACCTGGCCTTGGCTAAAGAACTGTCAGAGGAATATATACATAGAGCTGGAAGAGATCTCAGAGGTCAGCTAATTCCCTAATCTTGAAAATGACAAAACTGTGAACTAGAGAGGTTAAATAATGTATCCAATCAGTCAATTCCAACAGAGGAAAAAGGCAATAGACTCTATATTCAACCAACAAGATACTTCTTGGAGGTGGCATATTTTCTCAATGTACAGTCAAGAGAATACAAATACATCACTGGAAGCTTGATGACAGAGAAAGGAAGGAGATTGCTTGGAGACAAACTCAAAAACAAAATCACTCTCCCAATGAAACAATGCAGAGACTTGTCTCTCTAAATGGTCCATGCCCTTCTTTGTGGCTAAGAACAATCCCATGGACCTTAAAGTAAGAAAGGCCCATCCAAAGTTTCCTGAATTACCTATCTCTGTGCCCTACCCCACCAAGGGATGCTCTGAAGCCAGCTCAAAACAACTTTGAGAGTCAACTTTTAAATTTTCAGTGTGACCATTTATACCTTGGAAATAGGCAAACACCACAAATTAAAGTGTGATTTATTGTTTTGTTAGTTGTCTAGACTCAAGAAAGTAATGAAAGAAATGTCAATAGTGTAAATTAAACTTTAAATGTTTATATATAAATATATATGCATGCATATGCACATAAACATATATGTATGTATGTTTTTTTGCATGTATATAGGAGATCCAATTGTTAAACATTTCTCAGCACATCTCTGGACCCACCTTTCTCCTCCCAGTTTCTAGCCTAGAATCTGGTTCACAACAGAAGAGGAAAATCGGAGGAACATGATTTCAGTCCTAGTTTGGCCACTTATTAGCTATGAGACCTTTAGCAACAAAATGCAATAAAAATGATATCAATTTAATTCAATATTACCTAAGGAGCATCTACCGAGTGCTTATAATTCCTATCTCTGAGAAGTTTATAAGCTAATTAATTGTAAGCTAATTTGTGCTCATATACATACAAACCCATGTATAAAGAGTCAAATTCAATGCAAAAATATATGATTAAGTGTAAACATAGTCATACATATGGTTCAAAACAATAGGAATTTAGAGAAAAGAGAAATCAGCATGGACTGGAGCAACTAAAAAGATTTCATTGAGGAAGAGACCACTTAAGATAAAGTGGAACAGGATATGTTTCAAGTCTTTCACCACACAGGAACCATTGGTCCATGAAAGTATGAAACTACATCATGGCAGTGATTACAAATGCACTGGATGTCAAAATTCAGAGGAGCTTTCAAGATTATCTAGTCTAATTCTCTCATTTTCCTATGAGGACACAGGCCCAAAGAGGGAAAATGGCTTGGAGAAATAGAATTCATCATGGTGCAACCTAGCAGTTACAACCTTCCTAGAGATTTATTAATTCTAAGTATTTCTATTTAGTCATTTAGTATAATCTATTTGTGAATATATTAGACTAACTCTATGAAAAATCTATGTCTATATTTTTTTTGGTTTTTACTCTGAACTTTCCCCTAAGTTAAAGAGAATGTTTCTGAGCTCCCCAAATCACTGGAGGAACTGGTAGGGTTCTCTTTTGGTCCTCAGCTTCTTATTTTCAACCCCAATTAGACCTTTCTTTCTAACTCCACACACTCTATGAGAAGCACATCCTTTCTAGTGCTCCTGAATTAATTCACTTTTTTCCCTCTTTTCCTGTCTTCTCCTTATCTTATTGATTTTTTGTTCAAACAAGGACCTAAAACCATCTGTCTGACCCCCGTGAGGCCAGGGAAGCAATTTTGTTTTTAGAAAATAATTGAATCTGAGTTGGGAAGAACTTAAGAGGTCACCCATTCCAAAGCCTGTTTTTACCTCCCAAAAGGAATTATCTCCAAAAAAAATTAGGTATAGTCCATATGCTAAGAACAATTCAACAAAAATAAGTGTCTCCTCTGTGTAAGGAACTATTAATAGCATTATACCTAAAAAAACCCTAATAAATGTGTTGCTTTTTCCTACTAGAATGTAGGGCAAGGAGAAAAATTTTGTCTTTCTTTTTGAAGTTCTTAGCATAGAGTAAATGCTTAATAAATGCTTCATCAATGACATTAGATCTTAAAGTGGAGGTTCATCTCCTGTCAGAGAAATTGAAAAGGGGATTCCTGTTTCCAACAATGTAAGACTTGGACTAGAACAATTCAGTTAACAATTATTAATCTAATATGACCTCTAAGATTCCTTCCAATGGTAGGATTCTATGTTTGTAGTTATATTTAGTGGGATAGAGGGAAAGAGGTATTTTGGCCATAGTTGAAAGTGATCTACATTCATCTTTGACAAGATAATTGGCCACCTCCTTCTAGCCTCTGCTCCCTCACTTCCCATGTTTCATTATTGACTCGTCTATTTTTTTTTTGTTTGTTTGTTTGTTTTTTGTTTTTGCTTTTTGCTGAGGCAATTGGGGTTAAGTGACTTGCCCAGGGTCACACAGCTAGGGAATGTTAAGTGTCTGAGACCAGATTTGAACTCAGGTCCTCCTGACTTCAGGGCTGGTGCTCTAACCACTGCGCCACCTAGCTGCCCCATGACTCGTCTATTTTTAAATTTGTTTTTCTTTTTAGTGGGATGAAGAAAAGTAAGAGAAAGTGGGATGGAGGGAAAATAGATACATGTCAATTTAAAAATTAATTAAATAAACAAATAGATCACAAGAATTTGACATTTCTATTTAAAGATCAAATAAATTCAGACTGTGAAACAAAGCTAATATAGATAAATATTTCTGTGTTTTTACATCTTTGAAAATAGAGAAGAAACAAATAAAGCAAAAGCCAGGAAATTCTGGCTCATACTCTATAGAATGTAAACTCCTTGAGAGCAGAAACTATTTTTCCATTTTTTTTCCTTTTTCCCTAATGCCTATAACATATTCTAAATACTAAAGAAATGTTTGCCTATTTCTACCATGTTTAACATATATTGGACTACTTGCCATCTAGGGAAGGGGGTGGGCGAAGGGGGGATTGGAACCCAAGATTTTACAAAAGCTAATTAATGTTGAATAATTGTCCATGCATATATTCTGAAAAATAAAAAGCTTTAATAAAAGGAAAAAAAGAAATGTATGAGGGTTTTTGTTGTTGTTGAGTTTTGTTGTTTGTATTTGGTTTGTTTTTGGTTTTTTTGAGATTCTCCTAGACTGGAAATGCAACAGTCACTCATTAATTCCATCCCTCTGATGATTGGAACAGTTGGTCTGACTCTCTCCATTTCCAAACTGGCCCAATTTACTCCTTATTGAACATTCTGGTGTTATTCTGCTCCAGAATCAATTGGTATAAGACAGTATTAATACTTGAGTAACTTTAGCCTTCCTGCAACTGAGAATTCTCGGGCTCAATCTATTCACCATCCTGTTTCTCCCATAGCATGGATCTATTAAATACCTTCTAAGTACATTCGCTTTTTGTTGTCATATATCATGCTATCACACCTGTCCACCCAAGCACTTGTTGAATTAAAATTCAGTCCAAATTAAACAATATAGAGTTTCATTGTATTAAGATAAATCATCTCCTCCAATTTTGCTTAAAAGACAAAATAAAGTGATCTAAAGACATTGATCATGTCAACTAGAAAATTTGAGAATATTTGAGATTGACAATAATTTTCCTGTTCATCATTAGCCTTGTCAAGGTGACCAGCCAAGCAGAAATGTCTGACATGAAAATGATTAATCCTAATAAAGCATCAGAGAGACATGGTTATTATTTAATATATAAAAAGAAAATTTAAAAACCTATTGTTGACCCAATTCTTAGACTCACTTTACCTGACCCTGGTTATTCCACTTGAAAAGATAACAGGCACTTTGTTCTTTCTATGATTGACAAGGCACTTCTCCTGGGATTGTACCATCTGCTGATCAGGGTTGGTTTCTTCAAACCAAAGGATGTCAACCGAGCATGTGATGCCTTAGTAGAGAAGGAAACTGCCTGAGTGGTTCAAAAGCAGAGTTACTCTTAGAGTGAAGCCATGCAGTGGATCTGCCCCTTCATCTACCTTGTGCTTTTTGGTGAAGGTAAGAACTCTCTCGAGCTTCAGAATAAAAGGAGCCTCAATAATCAGAGGCACAAAGACAGCAGTTTCCTGAGATCTGGGGACTTAAGTTCTTGCAATGGAGATTCCTAGTGGTGCTTGCTCAGTGACTCCAGTCCGGGGATGGCTGGAGCTCTCCCACTGATCTGTCTTTTCCTTTCAGGAGCCATGGCAGGGATTGTGTTGGAACAGCAAGAAAAGACTGTGACTTTGCTGGTTGGAGAGACGAGCACCCTCAAGTGCAACATGACAGGAGGACAGATGGAAAACCATTACATGTACTGGTACAGAAAGACTCAGGACAACACTCTGACTCTTGTATTTAGAGAAGATGGCCTCTATGGCTCTGGTTTCCAAGAGAATTTTCATGGTGAGCTTGATAGTGACAACAATAAGTTCACACTTCAAATCATCAAGGCAACAGTGAGAGAAGAAGGAATCTATTACTGTGCAGCCAGACACACAGTGCTTCAGCTCCATTCTTCAGTAATTCAGAAACTACCAGTCAGTGAACTCCAAGAAGAATCTTACTTAAATAAGTAATATTAAATATATCACATATGTAATATTATATAAAATATTATTAAGCAAATATCATTAAATTAATATTAAATATCACATAAAATGTTAAATATGTTATTAAGCTATATTATTATAAGTAAGAGTTCCTTACTTACCTCACAGCTAAATGAGATCTCCCTACTCAGGATCATAGGATTATAGAGCTAGAGCTAAGAGGGACCTCAGAGGGTAGCAAGTCTGATCCTTCCCTTTTACAGATGAGAACACTCAGGTCTTGTTCACTGGCTCACCCAAGGTTACAAACCAATCTCAGATGTGGGATTGGACACCAAATCTTCTGATTCCACAGTCAATGTACTGTCACCTCCTCAATGCTGCCTCCTATTCAATCAGTCATGATTCAAACAATGCACTATGGAGACATCTTACCCCAAAGAAAGTGGGGTCCAGTACAGGGCAAGTAAGAAAGGTAGAAATACCCATAGTTATTATTTCCCCAAGTGTACTCATCAGCTCCAGAGGGCCCTTAAAAAAGTTTTTGCTAAACTGCTGGGATCATTGGAAACTAGTATGGAAGAAATTAGGCATTGACCCACACCTAACACCATATACCAAGATAAGGTCAAAATGGATTCATGATCTAGGTATAAAGAATGATATTATAAACAAATTAGAACAATGTAGGATGGTTTACCTCTCAGACCTGTGGAGGGGGAAGGAATTTGTGACCAAAGAA
This sequence comes from Myrmecobius fasciatus, assembly GCA_023553655.1. Lineage (NCBI taxonomy): Eukaryota > Metazoa > Chordata > Mammalia > Dasyuromorphia > Myrmecobiidae > Myrmecobius > Myrmecobius fasciatus. The sequence continues at coordinate 206,269 of JAJPUD010001554.1, read as the reverse complement.
GGACTAGAGGTCATCATTAATCACAAAATAGATAAGTTTGACTATATCAAGTTAAAAAGTTTTTGTACAAACAAAATGAATGCAGACAAGATTAGAAGGGTAGCAGTAAACTGGGAAAATATTTTTACATCCAAAGGTTCTGATAAAGGCCTCATTTCTAAAATATATAGAGAATTGACTCAAATATATAAGAATTCAAGCCATTCTCCAATGGATAAATGGTCAAAAGATATGAACAGACAATTTTCAGATGAAGAAATTGAAACTATTTCTGGTCACATGAAAAGGTGCTCCAAGTCACTATTGATCAGAGAAATGCAAATTAAGACAACTCTGAGATACCACTACACACCTGTCAGATTGGCTAAAATGACAGGAAATGATAATGATAACTGTTGGTGGGGATGTGGAAAACTGGGACACTGATACATTGTTGGTGGAACTGTGAACGGATCCAACCATTCTGGAGAGCAATTTGGAGCTATGCTCAAAAAGTTATCAAACTGTGCATACCCTTTGACCCAGCAGTGTTTCTACTGGGCCTATATCCCAAAGAGATTTTAAAGGAGGGAAAGGGACCCACATGTGCAAAAATGTTTGTGGCAGCCCGTTTTGTAGTGGCAAGAAACTGGAAATTGAAAAGATGCCCATCAATTGGAGAATGGCTGAATAAATTATGGTATATGAATGTTATGGAATATTATTGTTCTGTAAGAAATGACCAACAGGAGGATTTCAGAGAGGATTGGAGAGACTTGCATGAACTGATGCTGAGTGAAATCAGCAGAACCAGGAGAATATTATACACAGCAATAAGACTATACGATGATAAATTTTGATGGACATGGTTCTCTTCAACAATGATGTGATTCAAACCAATTGTGCTGCGATGAAGATAGTCATATACATCCAGGGAGAGGCCTGTGGGAACTGAGAGTGAACCACAACACAGCATTTTAACGCTTTCTGTGAATATTTCCATGCATTTTGTTTTCCTTCTTAGGTTGTTTTTTTTCTTCTTCTCTTTCTAGATCTGATGTTTCTTGTGCAGTAAGATAACTGTATAAATATGTATACATGTATTGTATTTGTCATATAATTTATCCTATCTAGCATGTATTAGATTACCCGTCATCTAGGGGTGGGGGTGGGGGGAAGGAAAGGAAAAGCTTGGGAAAAAAAAAGTTTTTTTGCAAAGGTCAATGTTGAAAGGTCACTCATATGTTTTGTAAATAAAAAGCTTTATAAAAAAAAAGAAATAAATGAGTAGAAAAGAAAAAAAAGTTTTTGCTATACATGGTCAAGTGAGGCTGCAGACCGTAGTTAATTATTCTTTTTTAAAAGCCCATCATTAACTTAACTGCAGAAAAGTGAAGAAAAGACAATTCTCTTCTTCCATTTGCATCTAGTAGTATAAGAGGAGTTACTCTAAATTTCTTGGTTATGTGAACATCAGTGAATCACACAGATCAAACTAGAGTTATCCCTTTCTTTCATTATGTGACTGGCCTTTCCACTTTTCTAACTATACGTGTCTTTGATAATATTCTTGGTGCTGATTCTGTTTTGCAGTTCTAGGTTGTGATATGTTTGATCATAATAATTACATATTTCTCCATTGTCATCTAATTGAACTATAATTTTTTATTATTTGGAGATTGGTCTTCCATGCTTCTGAAGAATATAAGATCATTGGAAAACTATTAGTGTTAAAAAAAAAGAAAAGAAAAATGAGACTTTGTTTCAAAGAGCAGTTTAGCACTTCACAATTTTCCCAAAGTAATCCAGTTTATTCACCTATTCAATTCTGGTATAAAAACATTATCCATCTGAAAAAAATGTACCAATAGATCACTATGAATATCCTGGGTTGAACAATAGGCATTCATCTACTTGGTTTTCCCTATGGATATTTTATAATTATGAAGGTCATTTAGTAAGTTCTGTATTGTTTCAGGGCTTAGTGCAATGTATAAAGTGTCAACTAAAAACAATAACATCTGAAGGACCTCAGGAATGAGATACATGAGCATTTCTTCTTTGATCTGAACACTGTGGGTGACATCCTCTACAAAAATAGCAATTACCTTTGACAAGCAGGTCTCTTTCTCATGCCTTGCTTAATATTTATAGTCAGGATGGTATTGGACAAATTTCAAGAAGTCTTGTATAATTTCAGTATAGGCAGAGCACTGTCAGAAAAGCACCTTAAAGGCAGCATGCTGTCCTCTAAATAATTATTGGTTAAAGTAATGTAAAATAAAACAATTCTGCAATACCACCTCATACCTATCAGATTGACTAATATGACACAAAAGACAAATTATGAATGTTGGAGAACATTTCAGAAAATTGGGACATTGATGCATTGTTGATGGAGTTGTGAACTGATCCAATCAGTCTAGAGAACAATTTGGAATTATGCCCAAAGGGCAATAAAACTGCATACCCTTAGAGCCAACAATACTACTACTAAGTCTATATCCTAAAGAGATCATAAAAAGGGGGAAAGGACTTCCATGTATAAAAACATTTTTAGCAGTTCTTTTTGTGGTGGCAAAGAATTGGAAATTGAGGAGATGCCAATCAATTGGGGAATGGCTAAACAAGTTATGGTACATGAATGTAATGGATTACTATTCTGGTACAAGAAATGATGAGTAGGCAGATTTCAGAAAACCCTGGAAAAAATTACATGCACTGGTGCAAAGTGAAGTGAGCAGAAACAGAATGTTGTACACAATATCAGCAACATTGGGCAATAACCAACTACAATAGACTTAGCTCTTTTCAGCAACTAAATAATACAAGTCCAAAAGACTCATAGAAAATGCTCTTTATAGCTAGAGGAAGAACTGATGGAGTCTGAATGCAGCTCAAAGAATTTATTTTATTTTATTTTTAATGGTTTTCTTCTTTTGTTCTATTTCTTTTTTCACATTATATGATTAATAGGAAAATATGTTTTGCTTAATTGTACAAATATAACCTATATCAAATTACCTTCTTAGGGTGGGATGAGGAGATGGAGAAAGAAAAGTTTTGTAACTCAAAACTTTGTATAAAACAAAATAAATATTAAAAATTGTTTTTACATGTAATTGTAAAATTAAAATGCCATTTAAAAGAGAAAAAAGACAGCATTTTGTTTTACCAGATAATTTTTGTGGCCAATAAATAGAAGTATCTTGTGTTTTCTGCACCATTTATTCATTTGTCTGACTATAAGGATATAGTATATTCCTCTAGAACATCATTTTAAAATATATGCCTGTTCTTTTCTCATATATTCATCAACCACAGTATAAGGATAGATTCTGGCATTGTAATTTTCCTTTGTCTAGTGAACTTCTGGTTGAGAAAATTTACTCTACAAAAGTAGGCACCTTACCTGAAACTTAGAAAATTTCCTAGAGTTTTAAGAAGCTAAGTAATTTGCCCAGAACCATTAAGCCAGTATATATCAGAGAAAGAATTTTAATCCAGGCTTCAAGCCAGGTTTCTATCCATTATGCAACACTGTCTCTCTATCATTGATCTTTATTAATGTATAAAATATTGCCCTAATTGCTTTATTGATTTAGCCCAGTTGCTCTTTTTTTTCGTGGTTTTTCTAATTGTTTATTGAATATATTAGGGACTACAATATTAAGATCCAAATGTGGCTCCAATATCATTAATTGTAAGGAAGGTATGGAGTGGGGGAGAGAGGAGAGTTTGTTATAGTAGTCTTTATAGATTGTTTCCTATCTTTGTCTGTTTTGCCTTCCTTCTAAGTCCATAGGTAAGTGTTTCGAAGATGATCTGCCTTATAGAAAGTGGTGAAATGAAGCCATATTGTACAGAATATTCTACCATCCTCCTACTCCATAAGATTTTGCAAATGAGCTTATATTTTAAATTAGTGTTGCCCTTAGCTGCCATATTTCTCCATCTGGAAAGAAGTTCAAGTATTTACTGATTAAAATAGATTCTAGGCATTTTGGATTTCCTCATTATAGGAACTGATTTATTGAGCTTCCTTAGGAAATGGAGATAAGCTGCATCAATTTTTTTTCCTTTTATCCATTTCCCATTTGTCATTAACAGTATTGCTTATTTAATAGCTAGGATAAAATTCCCTCAGTTGCCTGGTATATCTTCTCATTTTCATTTTTTCTTCTAATTTCATCTTCATTCTCGATCCTTGCTCAAAGAAACCCATGGTCTGATTGAGAGAAAACCAATTCAGAAATATCTGAAATCAATAACCAGTCATTTTCTATCTATGAACATATAATGAAATTCATTTTAATCACAAAATCCAGAGTTGGAAGAGATCTCAGTGGTTCTCTCATTCAACCTATAAATATCCAAGTATCCTCACTACAATACAAACAACATTCAGCCCCTGCTTAATGACTTCCTATAAGAGGAAAACCACTCACTAATTCTTCTTTCCCTTTTGGATATTCACTTCATTTTAAATAACTTTAATTATTGGGAAGGTTTTTTTTCTTATCTTAAGTCTAAATTTGCCTCTTTGAAAAATTCACTCATTGCTCCTGGATCTTTCCTTTCAAGCCAAACAGAGCAATCTCTATTGCAAGTTTAAAATACTTTTTATATATACTTAATATATATATGTATAAATATATATACTCATATATATTTATAAATACTTAAAATACTTTAAGATAGTTATCATGTACTTTCTGAGTTTTCTGTAGACTAATTATTATCAGTGCCTTAAGTTGATCCTTTTCTGGCATGAACTTAAATTTCTTTACCATTGTAATTATCATCATCTAGATATTTTCTAACTTATTAATATACTTCCTAAATTGTACTGCTCAGAACTGAACAAAATGCTCTAGATGTGTTCTAACTAAGGCAGAATACAGCAGAAGTGTCACTTTCTTATTCTTAGAAATAATATTTCCCTTTTTTATTCTTTTTTATTATGAGCTAGAAAATCACTGACAAACATGGGTTTTATATATATACAAAGATCAGAAAAATCTGTTTTTCTCAATGTAGTCAAAGATTTCATTATCTTTGGGGGGTGCCAAGTTAAATTGTTGAATTATATATATATGTGTGTGTGTGTGTGTGTGTGTATCTCATATTAAATATTTACTAACATTTAGTATTTACTAAAACCTTCATATCTTTTTCAGAAAAACTAACTAGGATTCAAATTTTATCCTTGTGAAGTTACAGCTTTCACCTGAGTGTAGGACTTTGCATTTGTCCCTGTTACATTCCATATTTTTAGATACAACACAATGTTTTATCTTGACAAGATCTTTTTGGATTCATCCTCTGTTGCTTTCCCTCACTTACCTTACCTTACTTAAAGGTAAGTCCTTTACTTACCTTTCTAAAATCAAAACTAGTTGGTAAGTTCTTTTGTGTAGCTTCATTAGTCTCTTCAGATAACTATTTTTTTTTCATCTCATTAGAATTATTCCCCCTTTTTGTCTTCAGAATTTTATTCTTGAAAACTTTCTGATCCTTCCTGGCATGACTTTTCCTCTAGAGCTTTACATCCCTTCTGGATCAGACCTGGATTTACTCTATCTCCTATGAAATCTACTCTCCCCAAATCTAAGTGAATGTCAGATCATGGATTTCTTCTTCTTTCCTATTATAAACATTACAAGTAAATACTTACTTCTTCTCAGTTTCATTATTCTCATCCCAGAAATTAGTTTCATCTTATTAGTGAGAATTAGAACCAAAATAGAACATCCCCCTAATTCATTTATCTACCTCTTAAAAATGAAAATATTAATTAAGGTATGTTAAGAAATTATTAATTGTTCTGCTTTTGGCCAGAGTACTCTAGCAGATATCTGACTAAGATAAGTCCCCCCACTTTTGTGTCTATCATTTGATTTGTTTCTACAGCTCCTCATCTTTCCATTTTTCCATCTACTTGATCTTTAATATACTCCAAAGACAAAATCACTTCTATGTGTTCCTTCCTTGATCTTTATCCAAATCCTCTCCAGTATGCTTCCCTCTACCCCTACTGCCTCCTGTATTTGCTGACACAAATATCCCATCTTAATTTTTAATGTTAACCCAATCCATCCTCTTTTACCTCTCTTATTTTTAACAATGAGTTGTTGCTAGTTCAGTTGCTTCAATCATGTCCAACCCTTCATGATCCAATTTGGGACTTTCTTGGCAAAGATTCTGGAAGTTTGCCATTTCCTTCTCCGTATCATTTTACAGATGAGGAAATTGGGGAAAATAAGGTTAGGTAACTTGCTTTGAATCACATAGCTTATGTCTTAGGGTAGATTTGGACTCAGGACCTCTGACTCTAAGCCTGACACTCTATCTACTGCACCAACTAGCATCCCTTTATAAGGTATACCCATCATTATCATGTTCCAATCATGAGTTAAATTACACCAAGTCTCAATGACAGCTCTAAGGTCAAATTTATATCCTTGCATTAGCAGCTTGGGTTTTTTGCCTTGTGTATAGATATTTGAGCCAGTGCTTCTTAATACTAACCCTTTTCTTGAATTTCGTTTTCTCATGTCTCAATTGATATTATTCTTTATTAGAACAACTTTCCATACAATCTAGTTGAATTTATAGATAGTTTTCTCCCTTCAACATCCTTTTGAATGAACCCTTCTGATTAGATTTTTATTTCAGCAATTCAATTTTTTAGCAAGTTGTTTTCTTTTTCCATTTCACCAAATCTGTTTTTAAGGAGCGGTTTTCTTCAGGCAATTTCTGGGTTTCCTTTTCCAACCTTTCATTTCCTTTCCCCATTTTTCTTTTAAATCTCTTTTAAGATCCTTTTTTAATTCTTCCAAGAGAGTCTTTTGAGTTGGAGACCAATTCATATCACTCTTTGAGGCTTCATCTGGAGATGTTTTGCCCTTAGTGTCCTCAGGGTTTGAGGTCTGTTCTTCCCTGTCTCTCTTAGCTACAATCAGAGTTCTTTTTTTGCTTTTTTGCTCATTTTTAAAGGTTGAGATCTGCACTTAGGGCAAAGGGAACATTGTCCCAAGCTTTCTTTACAGGTAACGGGAGCTTTACACTGTGCTGGGGCTGGGGCTTTCAGCTTTCTTCCCATGCTGGACCAGAGTGGCCAAGTACAACTTGTTATTCTGGGTTCAGATGCTCACTATTTGCCTTTCTTGGTTGTGTTGGAGGTCTCACAGCCACTCTGCTTTCCACTGGCTTTTAAACCAGGACAGAGTAGTCAATATGACTGTATTTTGGCTAAGATCCTCCTACTAAATTCCCCCAGGTGCACAGAGGTGTAGGTCTCCCTGTGTTGTGCTTGTGCTGGGCTACATCCCCCCCACTCCCTGCTGCTTGAGACAGACCTTTCCTGAAGTTCTTCCAAAATAACTTCTGCTGGAAATTTGTTACGCCCCAAATATTTATGGATTCTGTCACTCCAAAATCCATTCAGAGGCTTTATCTGGTATTAATTCTGAGGGAAGCCAGGAAGAGCTCAAGACCTGTCTACTTTTGGCCATCTTGGCTCTACCCCCAATTAGATTTTTAAGACACAAAGAAATTTTTGCCATCTTTTGTTAGTTGCACTCCATCCCTGATTAGGAGCAGGGACATTTGAAAGTCTAAATCCTGTTCCCAGACACCATCTTCTTAAGCAACTATTTACTTTCCAAATTGATTTTTCTCTTCTATCTACCTTGCTTTCAATTAACAATAGTGAGGAAAATACTACCTGTTCTGTGTTATTTAATTTCTTACCCAAAATATTGTAATCTTTGACAAAATTTTTCTAAGATACCTTCTGACAATGTCATTTTTGCCTGTCAGTCATCAAAATAGATAGTAGTCAGTGATTTTAATAGTTCTTGAAAAGTTCTCAGTTTTGTCTTGGATACATGCCCCAAATAGACAATAGACCTCTCAGATTGCTATCAGATAGAAAAACAATTGTCTCAAAACTATCAGGGATTTATCAAGCACCATTTGCCTTCTCTACTTTTTTTTTCTGATTTTCTGAATAGCTGATCTTTCTCTTAACAACTTCTGTGGTTTTACTTTATAATTCATTGGAGAACAAGCAGCTACTTACTCCTCAAAACATACAATTCCCTCATTTTTATAAATAATTATGATTTTTTTACTTCCAAATGTATAGTTGCCCTTTTCCTTTCCTACTTCTGTATGACATTCTTCCTGATAAAGTAAAATTTCTCCCCTGGTATTAAAGATCCTTTTGTTTTCCCCTATTGAGACCTCACTTCTAGGTTGTCATTTTTTAGGAAAATTCCATTATAGCTGATAACCTGGAATATTTAGAAGATTCTTTCAAGCACCTTCACATTCGCTTCTAGTAGGAAAAGAAACTTATCCTTAAAACAAGCATAATAGTCACTGCTTTAGTAGAAATACCAATATCATCCACTCAATGAAAAACACTGAAAAAGTTTTACCTGTTCTCCATACTTAATTGAGTCCTAGTCTTCTTTTTTTAATGTTTTTAGATATCTAGACATCATGTGCTCACTAGGAATTTTAGAACCTTCTGTATCTACTTCCTAATAATCTTTCTAATCTAATCTCTTACTAATCTTTCATTTGTTTTGTTAATTTAAATATGACAAGTTGCATTTTTTATTTGCCTTTCATTGCCAACTACCTTCTCTATTTTCCTTTTTTGAGCTCTTCAAATTCTTATATTCAATCCTTTTATCCCCTCATATCAAATCTTTTTTTTCAGTTTAAATCCTTTTTCTTCAGCTCAAGTTGTCCAACTTTCCCTCAAGTTCTCCAAAATATATTTTTACAAAATTCAAGCTCTTGCCTCCTTCACAAGTCCAAAAGTCTCCAAACAGTTTTTTACAACTTCCTCCTTGTTATTATTCATATAAAATCTATATCTCTCTTCTTGATCTTTCTTCTATAACCTTATTTCAGAGAATCTGGAAGTAAGCTTTTGTGCCAGATCTACTATTTCCTGACGTACTTCTAAGAGAAAGTAGTCATGATATATAGGTAAAAAAACTGTTATATAGTTTTCAAATATCTATATTCTTTCATTTCTCACTGATGACTCTTATTTTTCATAATTTTTTCATTGCTATTCCCACCTTTGCATTGACATAATCAAATAACAAAGTATACATTGATTTAATTTGGACATTCTTTTAAATTTGTTACTTTATCTAATATGTTGTTAATCTCTGCCAGAGAAGTTAGTGTGTAAATAAAAATAATCTTCATGGCTCATTATTAACAAATTTTCATCATGATCATTTCAATATAAAAGAGTCAAGTGCCCCCCCAAAAAATGTTTCTTCTTGTTTTCATATATAATAAAACTAACTTCCAGAATTTTTATCTATCTCTCCCTAGAGGACCTGTAAGTTATTCCTCCATTTAATCTCAACTAACTTCAGTGGAGAATATATCTAATAATTCTCTGGAATTCCTCTGGAATAAGAGGTTAGATAGATAGATACATAGATAAATGAATGAATAGATGGATACATAAATGAATGAATATATGGATAGATAGATAGATAGATAAATGGCTATATCACTTTCATAGCTATTGAATGCATAAATATGGGTAATAAACAATGCAAACCTAAATTTTCACAAAAATGCAAATACTATTAGCTTTCATAGGTAACATCAAATTTTATGGGGTGGAATCTGTGACTAAATTAGGATAATGAAAGGGTATGCCTTATTCAAAAGAAACAAAGATAATAAAAGATAGGATGCTAAAAAAGATATATCAATAAGAATAGAATTACACTGGAAAACATTTGAGTAAATATAAAAACTAAAATGAAACAGAAGATATATTGACCACCTGGATAGAGAGATAATATGGCTTTCCAATACAAATTTTTAAAAGTTCTCAAAGACAAATCAGAGTAGTGATTGGGGAATTTCCAACTACCTGAACATATGGTAGAAGTTTCATTATACTAAAAGCAGAATATCTGATAAATTCCTTGATTTTTTTTTTCTGACAATTTATCTCAAAAAGTATAGGAAGCAGTGAAAGGAATTTACTCTGATAAACTTCTATGAAATTAATTCTGGTCCACAAGTTAGCTTGGGCTAATCATATAGAAATGGTAAGAAACTTGGGGAAAGTTACTTGAGTTTGTGCCTACAAAGAGAAATGTTAGATATACGTTAAACCACTGTTTCTGTGAGTCCTTGGAGTAGCACTTGGGGACAGCAAATTTTAACTAGAGCCCAAAATCCTTACTACCAGAGCTTAAAACCTATAAATTTGAAAAAAAGTGATCCTTCTTTCTATGTCCTGCTTCTTTCACTCTGTCTCTTTCCCTCCCCTTAGTTTCGGATCCCTACTCCTTGAGCTACCAAGGTGCCAAACTGATAGAATGGCATCTGGTAAAGCTTATATATTTAAATGGACCACAACATATTTTAAAATTGCTGATAGTGATTGAGGGTAAAGTTGAGAGTGGCTAGCTAGTTTGCCACTAAAATAATGGAAAGATAACACAAACTGAAGTTAAATGAAAGAAGCAAAATCAGAAATAAATTATACACAAAAACAGCAAGAATGTGCAATGATCAGCTGTGAAAGGCTTGGTTTTTCTTAGTGGTTCAGGGATCCAAAGCAATCCCAATAGACTTTGGATAGAAAATTCCATCTGCATCCAGAAAAAGAACTAAGGAGACTGAATGTAAATCAATACATACTATGTTCATTTATTTTTTTCTGGTTTTTTTCCTTCTCCCATGGTTTTTCCCTTTTCATCTTGTTTTTCTCTCAATATGATTCACAAAGAAATGTACATTAAAATTAATTAATTGGGGAAAAATTTTAAGTTTTAAAAACAAATAAAAAGAAGAAAATAGACCAAATTTGGAAATCTCTCCTTCCTCACATCTGCCTGTTGATTTCACTGGATTCTTTTAAGATTCAGGTCTAATCTTAATATTTATAGGAGACTTTTCTTAGCCATACCTCCTAGTAAAGGGATAGTTTCATTAGTTTAATTTGTGAACAAATTTCAAAAACTAACTAGAGAAAGGACTTGTGATCTTAGGTGCCAGGAATAAAGTAGACATGAGACCATGACTAGTGAATTTAAAGTGGGGAAAAGCCTTTTAGAGACTTGAAGCCAAAAAGAAAGATGTATTGGCAAGGTCATAAAATAGTTAGGTTGATGAAGAGCTCTCAAACTCAGAGTTCAGAATAAGGAAAGCAGATTCTTAAAAGGTAAAAATATCTAGCAGCAGTCCTGATTAAATATGTATGTATACATATAAGTTCTAGCTTTCTAACAAATACCTAGATCTAGAAATCTAGAACTTGACCTGGTATCCAGGCCAGGCAAGAGTGAATAGACTGCATGATTCAAAAGCCAAGAAAATAAAAGATGAGTTCAGTCTGACAAGAAAAGTGATAAACTCAAAAAGATTAAAGTCATGCTGTGATTACAGTGGCATCCAGGATTATTAAGAACCCGATATACATCTTAATTTTCTATTTTAAAACGTGTTTTAAATTTTTGTATGTTTCCTCATGAGGCTGCTAGGTAAAAACTTTAAAATACTTTTAATTTAGCTAAGGAGAAGATAAATGTCTATGTCTTCTCACAGAACAAAGTTGAAGTGGTAGGAAGCCAGATTCCAAAAGTAGATCTTATGACATCAAAACACCAGAAGGAGGCACCAGTGAGCCAAATCCTAAGGTTTGTTGGAAGGTGAAAATATCCAAACAATGGATACAATAGGCCCAAAGTGCCACATGGCTTGTGTGCATTGATTTCAGGAAAGGAAATCCTATCATATCGTTGAAGACAAAATAAAAAAAGATAGTCTCGATGATTATTACAAATTACATGGATTTATAACTGGGTAAACCACTATAATTCCAAAGTATTTATTAATGGATCCATGACAGTGTAGTCCCTTCTTAACTGACCTTTATTTCAGTGATGTGGTGGTGAATATTGATCAGTTTTGTCAATACAAAAAAAATCACTTAATTTAAAACAAACAAGATTAAATTGAATAAGGATAAATGAAAAATTCTGTATTTGGGCTCAAAAATTCAACCATGTAAGAGAATAATAAAGGATACAGGACTGAAAAGCAACTCTATGTGAAAAAGACATAAAGTTTAATGCATTCATATTGGGATGTAGGAGGCAAAAACGACAATGTGATTTTAGGCTGTATCAACAAAGTGTCCAGAGCAATCAATAAATCAATAAGAATTTGTTAGTCTCCTGTCCTGTGCTAAGCATTGCTAGGTATTAAGAATACAAAAACAAAACATTCCCTGTCCTCAAAGAGATTACATTCTTTACTAAGGAATAACATGAACAACATGTACAAGTAGATAAAAACTAAATAAATGTCCCCCAAGAAATGTGCAAAGTAACTGAGTGGGGGCCAGGAGGGATTAGCCAAAAAAAGACTCATTAAGGAGACAGCATCTGAGCTGAGTTTTTAAGGCAACTAAAGAGGCAGAAGTGAGGAGAAAATGTATTCTAGGCATAGGGGACAGTCAGTACAAAAGCAAGTAGACTAAAGATAGAATGTTGTGTATGAGTAATAGTAAGTAGAATAATTTGGCAGGAATAGATTGAATGAAGGGGGAAGGATAAAGTATAATAGGCTGGAAAAGTCATATTGTTAAGGACTTTAAATGTCAAACAGAAGAATTCATGTTTGATTTTTTAAGAAATATGGAGCCCTGCAGTTTATTGGGTAGGTCATGATCTGCTCAATAAACATGATCAGACTGTGCTTTATGAGAAGCATTTCAGCATGAAGGGAAGATGGATTGGGGAGGAGTGCTTTGAAGCTAGGATCTCAATACAGATTAATATCATCATTTTTCAGGGGTAAGATAATGAAGGCCTAAATTAGAGTGGTGGCTAGATGAGTGGAGAGTAAGAGGAGGTAGAATTGACATTCCTAAGTTAAGTTCTGACTAAGATCAACTAATTAATCAATCAATTAAGCCATAAGTGTGACTTGAATTCAACATATTAAAACTTTCTAATTATAGAACTTTCTGTCAATGAAGTAAGCACGAAGTATAGTGTGAAATGAATAATAGTCTGAAAATAGGCAAGCAGAGGCTTGATGACCATGTATGAAAGAATTGTAGATAGATTGATAATATATATGTATATTCATGCATATATACATGAGTATAATATGTATTATATAGAGCCTAACTTCTTAAGCTATGATTTGCAACCCCCAATATAATTTTATTGACCTAGAAAAAATAACAACAAAATTCATATGGAAGAAAAAAAGGTCAATAATTTCAAGGGAATTAATGGGAAAAAAGCAAATTAAGGTGGCCTAGCTGTACCATATTTAAAACTATATTATAAAACAGCAGTCATTAAAAGCATTTGGTACTGGTTAAGAAACAGAGTAGTTGATCAGTGGCATAGGTTAGGTTCACAGGACAAAATAGTCAATGACAATAGTAATCTAGTGTTTGACAAATCCAAAGACCCCAGCTTTTGGGAAAAGAACTCATTATTTAACAAAAACTGCTGTGAAAATTGGAAACTAGTATGGAAGAAAGTAGGTATTGACCCACACCTAACACCATATACCAAGATAAGGTCAAAATGGATTCATGATCTAGGCATAAAGAATGATATTATAAACAAATTAGAAGAATGTAGGATGGTTTACCTCTCAGTTCTGTAGAGGAGGAAGGAATTTGTGAACAAAGAAGAACTAGAGATCATTATTAATCACAAAATAGATAAGTTTGACTATATCAAATTTAAAAGTTTTTGTATAAACAAAATTAATGCAGACAAGATTAGAAGGGAAGCAATAAAACTGGGAAAATGTTTTTACATTCAAAAGTTATAATAAAGGCCTCATTTCTAAAATATATAGAGAATTAACACAAATTTATAAGAATTCAAGCCATTCTCCAATTGATAAATGGTCAAAGGATATGAACAGACAATTTTCAGATGATGAAATTAAAACTATTTCTAGTCACATGAAAAGGTGCTCCAAGTCACTATTGATCAGAGAAATGAAAATTAAGCAACTCTGAGATACCACTACACACCTGTCAGATTGGCTAAGATGACAGGAAAAAAATAATTACGAATGTTGGAGGGGATATGGGAAAAGTGGGACACTGATGCATTGTTGGTGAAACTGTGAACAGATCCAACCATTCTGGAGAGCAATTTGGAACTAAGCTCAAAAAGTTATCAAACGCTGCATACATTTGACCCAGCAGTGTTTCTACTGGGCCTATATCCCAAAGAAATTTTAAAGGAGGGAAAAGGACCCACATGTGCAAAAATGTTTGTGGCAGCCCTTTTTGTAGTGGCAAGAAACTGGAAACTGAATGGATGCCCATCAATTGGAGAGTGGCTGAATAAATTATGGTATATGAATGTTATGGAATATTATTGTTCTGTAAGAAACGACCAGCAGGACGATTTCACAGAGGCCTGGAGAGACTTGCATGAATTGATGCTAAGTGAAATGAGCAGATCCAGGAGATCATTGTGTACGGCAACAGCAATGTTATATGATGATCAGTTCTGATGGGCATGGCTCTCTTCAACAATGAGGTGATTTAAACCAGTTCCTATTTTTGTGATGAAGAAAGTCATATACACCCAGAGAGAGACCTGTTAGATCTGAGTGTGGACCACAATATAACATTTTAACGCTTTCTGTGGATGTTTGCTTGCATTTTTTTTCCTTCTTAGGTTGTTTTTTATTTCTTTTTCTAGATCTGATTTTTATTGTGCTGCAAGAAAACTATATAGATATGTATACATATATTGCATTTATCATATATTTTAACATATTTAACATGTATTATTATACTATCTGTCCTCTGGGGTGGGGGTGGGGAGAAGGAGGGAAAAATTTGGAACACTGGCCCTGTAGTGGAACAAGCAACATTACAGTAGTGAATTTCCCTAGCCTTACATTTTTTCTATGTTATATTCCCCACTAACAGTGGTGAATCTTTGAGACAGAGTGACCCTACATGCATGGGGAGAATTTTTATTGTCACTTATTTTGCTATATTGTAAATTGTATTTTACATTAAATTTTTATTCTTAGAGTTTGATTTTGAGTGATGTTGACCTATAATGTGCTTCAGACACAAGGTCATTCTCAGTAACCAATATGTGAGAAAAATCCAATATCTTAAATTAGTATTCTTCTCCAAAGACTCTTCTAAAATCCTTTGGAATATTTGATTAGTTATTTCCAAATCTGAAAAAATAATACACCAAAGGACAAAATTCTTAAGGTCAATTTCTGATTACTTTTGGTCATCTCAGAGGCCATAAGATGCTTTTAAACATTTTTCCCCTGAGGCAATTGGGAATAAGTGACTTGCCCAGGGTCACACAGCCTGGTAGTGTTAAGTGTCTGAGACCAAATTTGAACTCAGGTTCTCCTGACTTCAGGGCTGGTGCTCTATCCACTACACCACCTAGCTGCCCCCTGCTTAAAACATTTTTATGTGGGGTACAGTTCTCTTTAACTCCTAGATATAGGTGGAGTTTTATACCCTCATATGCAATGCAGTCAAATGAAAGCCTGCCTGGTTTCCTGGCCCTCCTCCAGAGACGTCTCTCTCCCTAAGCTTAAGTAGAGTAGTTATGGCCCCACTATCTCTCACATCACTTCCTTATCACTATATTCCCAAATAATTTGCTTTCTATTCATATCACCAGCTTGAGATTTGACAGGGAGCTCCTCTTCCTTCTGGTGCTTTTCAAAGGTAATTTTCTTTCTGAATTTCCTTGGAGACTCTGGAGTTAACCATGGGTTCATGAGCCCATGGAATCCTTATTTCTGAATTTCACAGGGATGGGCACAGAGGTGCAGCTCCAGGAATCAGAGGATGATATAAGGAGAATAGGAGAAACTGCAGATCTCCTGCGAGAGAAATGGTTTCAAAATAAGGAGGGTTTGGATATCCTGATACCATGACACTCTTCAGGAAGCACCCACATTTATCTCTTACTTTTTCTCTGGCTCAGAAGTATTTTACTCTGAAACAGTGAAAGGGAGATTCATCACCTTTATAAATAATACCACCAACTCTGCGTAGTTACAAATGGACAGCCTGACACTAAAAGACACAACAGTGTATTACTGTGCTTGGGACACAGTGTGACAAAGGCTCCAACCAAAACTCCCCCCTTCTTAGGTAAAGAGAAAGCTGGCAAATGGCCCCATTTAGCATGTTTCTTAAATAGTTTCTGCTCTTCTGATTGCCCTAATGATTGTTGATAAATTCCTCCTCATCACACTGAGTGGCCATAGCAAGATCAAGGCTTTTTTTTTTAATTTTTTTTATTAATACTTTTTATTTGCAAAACATATGTATGGGGCCTTCCAGGGGTGGAGCCATAGTGGCGGAGATCAGACAGGAATCTCTGTAACCTCCTCTAACCTTCCCTCAAACCAACAACATATGAATCCTCTATACTGATTTTGAAGCAAAAAAATCCACAATATCTGGAGGATGACACGATTTTAGAAGAAGATACTCTGGAAGAACTTCAAAACAGGTCTGTTTTAATTGGGCAGAGGGGTGGTCTGCCGAACCCAGACTGCAGCACAGGCAGACCAGGGCAGGGAGCTGGAGCAGGGAGCTGGAACAGGAGTCAAAACAGGAGTGGGAGCGTTGTGCTTTTCACACACCTGGGAGTCTTCTGGGGGCCTCTTGGGCCAATCTGTCCTGATTGTGGGCAGGTGGTTTGGAAGGTCTGCCTTTTGTGGGGGGTAGATTGTGAACCACTGAACCCCTGATGAGCATCGGACTTAGCTGCCATTTCACAGCACCCTAGGGCGATCAATCAGTAGGACTGATCAGCACCTGAAATAATTCAATCAGCAGAACTGCCCCAGGGTGAACTAAAGCAGAACTGCCCAGTTCCTGAAATAACTCAATCAGCAGAACTACCCCAGGGCAAATTAAAGCAGCTGTCCCACCTTTGCCTTAAACAGACCTCACACCTTTAAAAAAAATGAATAAAAAACCAAAAAGAGCTCTCACCATAGACAACTTTTATGGAGAGAGGGAAGAACAGACCTCAAATCCTGAGGCCCCTAAAGGTAAAGCAACTCCAGAAAAAGCCCCAAAGAGAGACATAAACTGGTCTCCATGTCACAAGGCTTTCTTTGAAGATTGCATAAAAAATCTTAAAAGAGAGTGAGAAGAAACATGGGGAAACGAAATGAGATCATTGCAAAATAAAATAGAAAAAATGAAAAAAGAATGCAATGAACAAAAAAATGTAAATGGTCAATTGCAAAAGGAACTAAAAACAGTAACTGAAGAAAATAAGACATTAAAAATTAGAATCAAACAATTGGAAATGAATGACTCATCAAGACTTCAAGAATCAGTCAAACAAAAACAAAAAAATGAAAAGATAGAGAAAAACATGAAATATCTCCTAGGAAAAACAACTGACCTGGAAAATAGATCTAGGAGAGACAATTTAAGGATTATAGGGCTTCCTGAAAGCCATGATGAAAAAAAGAACCTAGACACTATCTTCCAGGAAATCATAAAAGAAAACTACCCTGATATGTTAGACCCAGAAGGCAAAATACTCCTTGAAACAATCCACCAATCACCTTCTGAAAGAAACCCAAAAATTAAGTCCCCCAGAAATATTGTGGTTAAATTCCAGAACTATCATACCAAGGAAAAGATATTACAAGAAGCCAGAAAGAAACAATTTAAATATCGGGGAGCCACAATTAGGATCACACAGGACCTAGCACCTTCTACTTTGAAGGATCGAAGGGCCTGGAATCAGATATTCCGAAGGGCAAAGGAACTTGGACTACAGCCAAGAATAAGTTACCCAGCTAAAATGAGCATTATCTTCCAGGGAAGAAGATGGTCATTCAATGATATAGGAGAATTCCACCTATTTCTACTGAAAAGACCAGAACTGAACAAAAAAATTGATCTACAAACACAGAACACAAGAGAAACATAAAAAGGTAACAAGAAAAAAAAATATAACTCTTGAGAACTATATTTATGTTACACATACTTATAGATTGAAGGTTGATTTTATGAATCTATTATTGTATTACGATTATGATATGATTACTGTGATTTTATGATTATTATGATATGATTATTGTGACTTTATGATTATTATGATATGATAAACTGAAAAAGAAATTAGAGGTAGAAAAGGGATAACACTGGAAGAAGAGGAAAAGGAGGTAAAATAAGGGAAATTACATCCCATGTAGAGGCAAAGAAAACCTATAATGATTGAGGGGAAAAAAGGGAGGGGAATGAGAACTGGGCTGATCTCCATCTCATCAGATTTGGCTCTGAGGGAATAATAGACATACTTATAAGGAAACAGGAGGGAAAGGGGGAAAAAAGGGGTGGGTGGGGCTCTAAAGGGGAAGGACTGTTTGAGGGAAGTGGTTATCAGAAGCAAAATAGTAGGAAGGAGGGTAAGGGGATAAGAAAGAGAAAAGCATAAGCTAGGGTAAATAAGATGGCAGGAAATACAGAATTAGTTATTTTAACTGTGAATGTGAATGGAATGAACTCTCCCTTAAAGCAGAAGCAGATAGCAGACTGGATTAAAAACCAGAATCCAACAATATGTTGTATACAAGAAACACATCTAAAACATAGAAATACATACAGGGTGAAGGTAAAAGGCTGGAGCAGAATCTATTATGCTTCAGGTGAATGAAAAAAAGCAGGGGTAGCAATCCTGATCTCAGACCAAGTAAAAGCAAAGATAGACTTAATTAAAAGAGACAAAGAAGGAAATTATATCTTCCTAAAGGGTACCCTAGATGATGAAGCAATATCAATACTAAACATATATGCACCAAGTGGTATAGCATGGAAATTCCTAGAGGAAAGGTTCAGAGAGATGTAAGAAGAAATAGACAGCAAAACTATAATAGTGGGGGATCTCAACCTCCCTCTCTCAGAACTTGATAAATCAAACCACAAAATAAATAAGAAAGAAGTTAAGGGGGTAAACAAAATGTTAGAAAAGTTAGGTATGATAGATCTTTGAAGAAAATTAAATGGAGACAGAAAGGAGTTTACTTTTTTCTCAGCAGTCCATGGAACTTATACAAAAATTGACCATGTGTTAGGACACAAAAACCTCAAAATCAAATGCAGGAAGGCAGAAATAATAAATGTATTTTTTTCAGATCACGACGGAATAAAAATCACATGCAATATAAGGCCAGGAGAAGATAGACCAAAAACCAATTGGAAACTAAATAATTTTATCCTAAAGAATGAATGGGTGAAACAGCAAATTACAGACACAATTACTAATTTCATCCAAGAGAATGACAACAATGAGACAAAATACCAAAATTTGTGGGATACAGCCAAAGCGGTAATAAGGGGAAATTTTATATCTCTAGATGCTTATTTGCATAAAATAGAGAAAGAGAAAATCAATGAATTGGGCTTGCAACTAAAAAAGCTAGAGAAAGAACAAATTAAAAACCCCCAATCAAATACCAAACTTGAAATGCTAAAAATAAAAGGAGAGATTAGTAAAATTGAAAGTAAAAAAATTATTGAATTAATAAATAAAACTAAAAGTTGGTTGTATGAAAAAACCAACAAAATAGATAAACCTCTAGTTAATTTAATTAGAAAAAGGAAAGAGGAAAATCAAATTGTTAGTCTCAAAAATGAAAAGGGAGAACTTTCCACCAATGAAGAGGAAATTAGAGCAATAATCAGGAGTTACTTTGCCCAACTGTATGCCAATAAATTTGATAACCTAAGTGAAATGGAGGAATATCTACAAAAATATAGATTGCCCAGATTAACAGAAGAGGAAATAAATTACTTAAATAGTCCCATTTCAGAAAAAGAAATAGAACAAGTCATTAATCAACTCCCTAAGAAAAAATCCCCAGGACCAGATGGATTTACATGTGAATTCTACCAAACATTTAAAGAACAGTTAACTCCAATATTATATAAACTATTCGAAAAAATAGGAAATGAAGGACTCCTACCAAACTCTTTTTATGATACAGACATGGTACTGATACCTAAACCAGGTAAAACAAAAACAGAGAAAGAAAATTATAGACCAATCTCCTTAATGAATATTGATGCAAAAATCTTAAATAAAATATTAGCAAAGAGATTACAGAAAATCATTCCCAGAATACTACACCACAACCAAGGAATGCAGGGATGGTTCAATATTAGGAAAACTATTAACATAATTGACTATATTAATAACCAAATTAACAAAAACATATGATAATCTCAATAGATGCAGAAAAAGCATTTGATAAAATCCAACATCCATTCCTATTAAAAACATTAGAGAGTATAGGAATTAATGGACTTTTCCTTAAAATAGTCGGTAGCATCTATTTAAAACCATCAGCTAGCATCATATGTAATGGTGATAAACTGGAACCATTCCCAATAAGATCAGGGGTGAAACAAGGTTGCCCACTATCACCATTACTATTAAATATTGTATTAGAAATGCTAGCCTTGGCAATAAGACAAGAAAAAGAGATTAAAGGAATTAGAGTAGGTCATGAGGAAACCAAATTATCACTCTTTGCAGATGATATGATGGTCTACTTAGAGAACCCTAGAGAATCAACTAAAAAACTATTAGAATTAATCCACAACTTTAGCAAAGTTGCAGGATACAAAATAAATCCACATAAATCATCAGCATTTTTATACATCACCAACAAAATGCAACAGCAAGAGATACAAAGAGAAATTCCATTCAAAATAACTATCAATAGTATAAAATATTTGGGAATATATCTGCCAAAGGGAAAGTCAGGATCTATATGAGCAAAACTACAAAACACTCTCCACACAAATAAAGTCAGATCTAAACAATTGGAAAAACATCAAGTGCTCTTGATAGGTCGAGCGAATATAATAAAGATGGCAATACTACCTAAACTAATCTATCTATTTAGTGCTATACCAATCAAACTCCCAAGAGATTATTTAACTGACCTAGAAAAAATAGCAACAAAATTCATCTGGAAAAACAAAAGGTCAAGAATTTCAAGGGAATTAATGAAAAAAAATGCAAATGAGGGTGGCCTAGCTGTACCAGATCTAAAACTATATTATAAAGCAGTGGTCACCAAAACCATTTTCAGTGGAATAGGTTAGGTTCACAGGACAAAATACTCAATGACAATAGTAATCTAGTGTTTGATAAACCCAAAGACCCCAGTTTTTGGGATAAAAACTCACTATTTGACAAAAACTGCCGGGATCATTGGAAACTAGTATGGAAGAAATTAGGCATTGACCCACACCTAACACCATATACCAAGATAAGGTCAAAATGGATTCATGATCTAGGCATAAAGAATGATATTATAAACAAATTAGAACAATGTAGGATGGTTTACCTCTCAGACCTGTGGAAGGGGAAGGAATTTGTGACCAAAGAAGAACTAGAGGTCATCATTAATCACAAAATAGATAAGTTTGACTATATCAAGTTGAAAAGTTTTTGTACAAACAAAATGAATGCAGACAAGATTAGAAGGGTAGCAGTAAACTGGGAAAATATTTTTACATCCAAAGGTTCTGATAAAGGTCTCATTTCTAAAATATATAGAGAATTGACTCAAATATATAAGAATTCAAGCCATTCTCCAATGGATAAATGGTCAAAAGATATGAACAGGCAATTTTCAGATGAAGAAATTGAAACTATTTCTGGTCACATGAAAAGGTGCTCCAAATCACTATTGATCAGAGAAATGCAAATTAAGACAACTCTGAGATACCACTACACACCTGTCAGATTGGCTAAAATGACAGGAAATGATAATGATAACTGTTGGAGGGGATGTGGAAAACTGGGACACTGATACATTGTTGGTGGAACTGTGAATGGATCCAACAATTCTGGAGAGCAATTTGGAACTATACTCAAAAAGTTATCAAACTGTGCATACCCTTTGACCCAGCAGTGTTTCTACTGGGCCTATATCCCAAAGAGATTTTAAAGGAGGGAAAGGGACCCACATGTGCAAAAATGTTTGTGGCAGCCCTTTTTGTAGTGACAAGAAACTGGAAATTCAAAGGATGCCCATCAATTGGAGAGTGGCTGAACAAATTGTGGTATATGAATGTTATGGAATATTATTGTTCTGTAAGAAACGACCAACAGGAGGATTTCAGAGAGGATTGGAGAGACTTGCATGAACTGATGCTGAGTGAAATCAGCAGAACCAGGAGAACATTATACACAGCAACAAGACTATACGATGATCAATTTTGATGGACATGGTTCTCTTCAACAATGATGTGATTCAAACCAGTTCCTATTGTTCAGCGATGAAGATAGTCATATACATCCAGAGAGAGGCCTGTGGGAACTGAGTGTGAACCACAACACAGCATTTTAACGCTTTCTGTGAATATTTCCATGCATTTTGTTTTTCTTTCTTAGGTTGTTTTTTTTCTTCTCTTTCTAGATCTGATGTTTCTTGTGCAGTAAGATAACTGTATAGATATGTATACATGTATTGTAGTTGTCATATAATTTATCCTATTTAGCATGTATTAGATTACCTGTCATCTAGGGGCGGGGGGCGGGGGGAAGGAGGGGAAAAGCTTGGGAAAAAAAAGTTTTTGCAAAGGTCAATGTAGAAAAATCACTCATATGTTTTGTAAATAAAAAGCTTTATAAAAAAAAAAACATATGTATGGGTAATTCCTAAACATTAACCCTTACAAAGCTTTTTGTTACAAATTTTTCCCCCCTACTCCCCACCCCTCCCCTAGATGGCAGGATATCCAGTAGATGATAATTATGTTAGAATACTTAAGAAATCGTATATATATATAGTTATTGCATCATTTTTTGTGCAGGAGAAAACATATCTACAAGAAAGAATAATCCGATAAAGGAAATACAATGCAAGCAAACCTCAATAGAGAACATGAAAATGTTACATTGTGGTCCACATTTCACATCCCTCTCTCTGGGTGTATATGGCTCTCTTCACCAAACAATTGGAACTGGTTTGAAGAATTTCATTGTTGAAGAGAGTCGTGTCCATTAGAACTGATCCTCATATAGTATTGTTGTTGCCGTGAATAATGATTTCTTGGTTCTGATCACTTCACTGAGCATTAGTTCATGCAAGTCTCTTCAGGCCTCTCTGAAATCATCCTGCTGGTCATTTCTTCTAGAACAATAATATTCCATAACATTCATATACCATAATTTATTCAGCCACTCTCCAATTGATGGGCATCCATTCAGTTTCCAGTTTCTAGCCACTACAAAAAGAGCTGTCAAGGCTTTTTTCTTGCAATTTTTATCCATATTGCCTCTTTCTTTGTGACTCTTCAGCTGGAAAGAACCTCAGAGATCCCCTATTCCAGCCCCTTTAATTTGCAGGTGGGAACAATGAGGCTTACAAAGTGAGCTTGCAACTTGCTCAAAGCCACATGGACAAGTGCCTTTCCTTCTGTGAGCCCTGATCCATCATCATCTCCCTGTTACAGGGCTTCTGAATTGTTGCTGTTGTGAAGTTCTATGGATCTAGGTGTTGGCAGCTGAATTTACCAGATGAATCATCTAATAAAATTTGGGTTAATCAAGTATCTCCTCTACAAAATATGAGAGAAGTCCTGGGTTTGAATTCTGGCTTTAGTTTTGAATCCTAACGCTAAACTGTGACCTTGGCTGATTAATCTAACTTTTCTGTGCCTCAGTTTCCTCATTTAAAAAGTGATTTGGTTGGACTATAATTTCTAATTTCCCTTTCAGTTCTAAATTCTATGGTTCTGATTCCCTATTTCTAAAATGAAGTCTATATCCACCATACTATCACAAATATTGGGACAAATAGTGGGCCTTTATCATACAGAGAGCATAAGCATTAAAATGTGGGTGCAGTAATGATCCCCAAAGAGAGAGAAATACTTATCAAATAAAGAGAGAACATGGGCAGGCAAATTTGGGGGAACAGCATATAAGGCATTTTTCTTCAGCCCATATTTCCATTAAAATCAATCTACTGTGATCATGTTTGGAGAATGCATCACTTGGCCTACGATTTCAGAAAGGACCCAATCATTCTCCATTTTACTCTTTACTTCTTAACTGCCCCAACTTCTCAACAACCCCATCAACCACCTTGCTGCCATGTCCTAACCATTTCCTCATCCAGTTCTGGAAGCATGAGCAAATCAACTTTGCTATGGTTCCTGAAATACAATTATTCTAAAGATAGTGCAATGCACAACAAAATGCTAAGTGCATTAAGGCGTCACTAAGTGTGATATAGGGAAGTTCAGTAGTGTAGTGCAGTGTTGGGCCTGGAGTCATGAAGAACTGAGTTTAATGCTGGTCTCAGACCAGCAGGACTCTTACAAGCTGGGCAAATCACTTAATTTTTCTTGCCTCAATTCCCTCATCTGTAAAATTATCTGGAAAAGATCCACTTTAGTACCTTTGCCCAAAAAAAAGCATCAAAAAGAATTTTATATGGCTGACAAGTAACAGCAAGTATTGGGTACAAGTTTGAAGAAGAGACAGAGTCAACTACTCACCAGAGCAAAGTGATTGAGGAGGAAGGGGAAGAGCATAGTTTGCTAAACCATGAATTAGAGGAATGAAGAGTGTTTCAAGAGGGAGATAACATTTTCATTAGACTTCCTTAAAATATAGGTAGGATATCAACAGGTGGGGGAACGGAACAGACTTTGAAGGCATAAACTACAAAAAGGAGTCTGTGCAAAAAGGCTCAGAAATATAAAGATGAGAGATACTTACAGAACATGATGAATAAACTATCATGATATAATATATAATGCTTGGGATGGGATGGCACGAGATAAAACTGAAAAAGGAAAGTAATGCTGGCTTTTCAAAGAACTTGAATACCACTCAGCAAATAACAGTGATCCATTGAGAGTCTGGGACAACAGAATGGCATAATTAAATCACAGGATCATAGATTTAAATCTGGAGAAGAGAGAGAGATAGAGATATACAAAGAGAGATAGAGAAAGAGATAATTGAGAATATTGACTTCAAAGACATGTGAAAGGATGAATCGTAGGGGAGAACAGTGGAATTAATAAATCATGTTAGAATCATAAAAATACCTAGGGGTTCATAATCCAATTCCCTCATTTTACAGACTAAGGAACTAATTCATTACAAATATAAAACAACTTGTCCAGAGTCATACAAATAGAAAGAAGAAACCTTAGTTTCAAACTCAGGACTCCTGATTCCAAATTCATCGTTCTTCTTATGCTACCATATTTGAAATTATTGAAGTAGACCTAAGAGGTCCCATTCATAAATAAATAAATCCAAGGTCAGTACTTTTTCTATTTTATGTCATAGTGTATTCTTTGGAGATGTTCTGTGCTCTAAAAGATCTTACAATCTAGTTGGGAGACAGGACACTTAAAATGATAAATAATAAGAATAATTAGCATTTGCTAAGGTTAAATGAATAAACAATCTCAGATTATCTCTAGGTGCCCCAGGTTCTAAAGGACATCTGATCATCCTGGCTTGCCTTTTTTATGGGTATATCATGTAAAAGGTGATGTAGTGGGGTACAAAAAGATAAGGTCAATTTTGAGGCTTGGATCTGGCACTAATAAACTGTGATCTTGGGCAATTTGTATCATTTCTCTATGAGATCCAGTGGTGAAAGGAAATTACTTCTCTCATAAAATAATTTACATAAAGTGCTTCCTGGCTTGTAATGTCATTTTATGTTCTTTTATTTTAGGAGGATTAGGGAGGAGAGTGGAATAATCCTTGGCAGTAGATTTTACTAGGTGCTGTGAAAAAAGGAACAAAATATAATCTGCTGGAAATTGAAGTCTCTGCCTGTCTCCTCTACCCATTTTCCTGACAAAATCTATAATATTTAGTGATCATTCACATATATGCAGTATTATGCCTATTGATAGTCATGGCAACCCTGTAAAGGAGGGAGTGAGAATGTCTTTTCCACATTGTGCAAATGAAGAAATTGCAGTTCACAGAAATTGACTTGCTCCAGATCACAGATAGTAAATGAGAGGCCTGAGGTTCCAACTCAGGAGTGCTCGTTCCAAACCCAGTATTCTTTCCTCTGTACTATATACTGCCTTTCTAAAACCATGACTGCTTTTCTGACTACCAAAGTAAATTGAATGGTTCAGTTTTCTGTTCAGTCCCCAGGATGATTTCACTCCAAAAGCAATAGAAGAGAAACAGGATCTTCACCTCCATGTGTACCTTCTATCCTACTCCCTGAATTATCCTTTAGACAAGATGGGGTATGAGTTCAAATTGAAATGATCATGTACTCACCTCATTGTAATTTTCAATGTTTTTCTTTGGATACAACTGGAGAAATTTGAGAGAATATTAATAAAGCTGGAGAACAATGATCTCTATCATTATTTCTGGCTTCAACTTCAAAGAATTCAGGAAACACTGATACCATCAAGCCCTGGGATAGGTATGAAAATATGTTTCCTATATTAGTGCTGATGGAAATAAAAAACAATACTCAAAATTAGTAAGAGAGATATTTAACAATTCATTGGGAAAATGCAAATAGACTGCTGAGTTTAGGATTAAATAGACTGAATCAAGTAGAAAAAGTCCCCAGGTATTATGATTGAACTCCCAAATACAGCCCCAGGTTGATGGGATAGTCTCTGATCTAGAGCCATATCAGAAATGCTAACTAATTTATCTCTGAAAGAATTTTTAATCAGAAAAATAGGTGATAAGGTGAATACTCAAAATAATAAAATCCCTTACTAGACATCAATACCTAGAAATTCACCAGGGTCTTACTCTATGAACAATCCGGAGCAAGAAAAAGTACAAAAGTAAGATACCTTAACATTATCTACTGACACTGCTAATAACCCTTCCTATTTTTTAAATATCTCCTGCAATGCCCCTCCCTCACATGCCATAATAGTTATAGAATATAGTAACAAGCTGTCAGTAAATCTCACCACTTCATTATTAAATCAAACAAAAATTTTCAGCTTCACCACAACCATTGCCAACCAAGCCATTTTCTCTCTTTAATATCAGGGGGTAATCTAGGTCTAAACAAAGACTTCATTTCCTGGTCAGAGAGAGAGAGAGAAGATCCTGTGGAAAGAAGTGAGAACCTTAACTCCTTATGCCCTCCATAACCACCCTCTCAATAGATGGTCTCTATGTAACAATTTGAGCCAGATATCATCAATTCTTTCATCCCCTCTCCTCTTTTCCACATTTTAAAAGTTCTTTGCATCTTTATGTGTCTTCTCTTACTTTATTCCCTTATTAAAGGATGAAGTCACTTGCCTGGCCAAAAGAAAATGGTATGATTGTGATTCTATTCCCTCCAGTTTCCTCTAGGTATTTGATCCATCATTCTCTCTGTCTCTCTCTGTCTCTGTCTCTCTCTGCCTCTCTCTCTCTCTGTCTCTCTCTCCCTCTCTCTCTCTCTCTCTCTCTCTCTCTCTCTCTCTCTCTCTCTCTC
>JAJPUD010001554.1:117142-178728 GCA_023553655.1 Myrmecobius fasciatus | reverse complement strand
TCTCTCTCTCTCTCTCTCTCTCTCTCTCTCTCTCTCTCTCTCTCTCTGTCTCCCTCTGTCTGTCTCCCTCTGTCTCCTGTCTCCCTTCATTTCTCCTTTCTTTCTTCCTTCCCTCCTTCCCTCTCTCTGTCTGTGTGTCTCTGTGTGTGTCTCTCTCCCCCTTTCCTCTCTTCATCCTTTCCTTCCCTCCCTCCCTTTTATTCTCCCTTTTTCCATCCCTCTCCCTCTCTGTCCCTCTGCTCTCTTTCTCTATCTCCCTTCTCTTTCTTACTCATCTTTAATTTTTTCCTATCTTATAACTCTTTCCCTACTACACATATAATCAGAACTCCCTTCCTAAATAAAAAAGAAACCTCTGACGAATCAGTCTCTCAAGTTACTGTCCTATATCCTTCTTTTTTGTCACTAAACTTCTAAAAAGAGTAGTATACCCACTTACTGTTTAGTTTTTTATAATCTGTCTTTTGACCCCACTACACTGTTGAAATTTCTTTTCCAGAGTTATTTATGACCTTCTAATTGATAATTCCAATGATACTTTCTCAATTCTCATTCTCATTATACCTTCCACAGCATTTATACTATTGATAATTCTCTCTTACTGTATTGTCTTCATTTTTAACTTCTGCTACGCTTCTGTCTCCTAACCATCTTTCTACTCATTGATTTCTCTTTCTTCCTCTTCTTAAGTGGTTCAACTTCCTTCCTCCTAAAAAAGTTTGTGTGTCCCCCATCTCTTTGTCCTTGGCTTCTTTCTCCCTACTTGTGCATTCTCTCCTTTATTGAGATCATCTGTTCTCATAAGTTCAGTTACCATCACCACAGAGATGTCTCTCAAATATATTGATACTGCCAGTTTTAATCTTTTCCCTAAACTCAGTCCCATATTTCTAACTGCAACTGAATATCTCTATTTATATATCCTGATAGTGTCTCAAACTCAACATGTCCAAAACTGAACTTTTCTTTTCCCCATAATTTTCCAAAGACTCAAGTTCAAACATATCACTTCCAACTCAAAACCCTTCAGTTGCTCCTTAATACCTATTGGATAAAATCAAACTCTTAAATGTAGCACTTATGGCCAGTCACAACCAAATTTATCCTGCCTTTACATTCTTATTTCACATTTTCTACCCCACTCCAATTCCATTTCAATACTATATATTTTAGCAAAAATGCATTAGTAGCCATTATTTGAATTATTTTTCTTCTCTTCTTGCCTCTATTCATGCTTATTGATCATGCCCTCATATCTGGAATGAGCTTTCCACTCAGCTCTACATGTTGAAACATTTATCTCCCTTCAAGGTTCAGTTCAGGTACCACCTTCTGGGTATTTACAAATCATTTCACATACATTATTTCACTTTGATTCTTATAATAACATCACTATGAAGCGGGCACTGCATTTTAGGCAATCTACATTTTACAGATGAGCAAATTTGGGTTCAGAAAGGTTAAAGAAATTACTTGCTCATAGTAACATAACTACTTTCAGAGGCAGAATTAAAATTCTTTCTAAGGACTTCAAATCCAACACTCTTTCTACTAAACTTAGTTTAGCCCTTAAAGACTTATATTCATTCTGGTTGGCTACTGAAAGTAGAACTAGGAATGATGGGTGGAAGTTGGAAAGAGTTATATTTTGGCATGTATAAAGAAAAAAATTTCTAAAAACAAAATCTGTCTAAAAGGAAAAAGAATTGTATCTGTTTGTAGAAAATTCTTCATCGCCAGAGGTATTCACGTAAAGTACGGATGACTGCTTGTTGAGGTTATTTTAGAAGCAATTTCTTCTTGAGCACACATTGGACTTGATAAACTATAAGGTCCCTTCCAATTCAAAGATCCTCTTAGTATGTAACTGGATGATTCTGATTAATAATCAACCTCCTATTAGGAAGTCAAACTGGAAACTGTACAAAATTTAGCCATCTCTTACTATCTATATCCCAAGGGAAATAAAGTGACTTGCCCATAGTGTGGCATCCAATTATTTAAATATTTATTTCTAGGTCTACTTTCCTTTAAAAGTGGGAATTGCCCAGGCGGAGCAAGAAGAAGGTGAGAGCACCAAACTGGATTTCTCTATCTGATCACAATTTGTTTGTTTGTTTGTTTGTTTGTTTTAAAAAAAAGCTTTTTATTTACAAAACATATGAGTGATTTTTCTACATTGACCTTTGCAAAAACTTTTTTTTTGTTCCAAGCTTTTCCCCTCCTTCCCCCCATCCCCCACTCCTAGGTGACAGGTGATCTAATACATGCTAAATATGATAAATTATATGACAAATCCAATATATGCATACATATCTATACAGTTATCTTACTGCACAAGAAACATCAGATCTAGGAAGAGAGGGGAAAAAAACAACCTAAGAAGTAAAACAAAATGCATGGAAATATTCACAGAAAGTGTTAAAATGCTGTGTGGTGGTCCACACTCAGTTCCCACAGGCCTCTCTCTGGATGTATATGACTATCTTCATCGCTGAACAATAGGAACTGGTTTGAATCACATCATTGTTGAAGAGAATCATGTCCATCAGAATTGATCTGATCACAATTTGAAGGAAGAATGTGGCTACACTCAAATTCAAAAAAAGTGCTAGTTAACCCAGCATCTAGGTAAGACATGTCCCCTGCCCTCATGAAGCTTATATACTTATAGAAACATACACTGTTACTTCAAGGATCTATGACTTCATAGTATGGACATTTCTCCCACCAGCACACATCACAGTTCCTACCCAACTTAGTTGTTTTGGCCAAAAGAAGTTATCACCTGAAGGCCAGTCATCTGGCTATGAGCTTCTCCAAACGGAATTGGTTTGGTCTTGGAACTAATCTATCTCCTGTCCTGTGTGTGATCAGAGAAGACTAGTACCTCTGGGGCAAAGGCTGCTCTTTCCAGGTATGCTTTCCACTTTGGAGGCCCACCTGATCCACCTGACTCTCACCTGGGGCTTCAAGAAGCTACAGCATGCAAACTGGCCACACCCTGGTACACCATTCGGCAGACAGGCTAAATCAAATTGAGGGTGAACCAAGGGTCTCAAACCTGTGGGTGAGCTAGAGGGGTGTCTAGCCCAAGCATGGGAAGACTTCTCCTGGGGGAAGG
This sequence comes from Myrmecobius fasciatus, assembly GCA_023553655.1. Lineage (NCBI taxonomy): Eukaryota > Metazoa > Chordata > Mammalia > Dasyuromorphia > Myrmecobiidae > Myrmecobius > Myrmecobius fasciatus. The sequence continues at coordinate 175,604 of JAJPUD010001554.1, read as the reverse complement.
GGTACTTGAGAACAAACACACACACTGGCCATGAAGGCAGGTTCTGTGGAGTACTCAGAGCCTGATTAGACCTAGAAAGTGCCAGGGTCATCCGCTGCATCTTGAGCCATCATCGGTCATCTTGACTCTGTCCTGTCAATGGACTGTGATGATCCTGAAAGCAAAAATGAGGCCCAATGACTTCAGGCAACACTGTGTCACCCATAGCACTTGTCCACTTCTACCTATCTCAGAATCCTTGGGGGACAAGCAAGTGATGAAGCAGCAGAGGCAAACAAACTGGATGCTGTTGTCAGAACCCTGCACACAGGCAGCCAAAGGACTATCTTCTCCCTGGAAGCAGCAGCAGGATTCAGAAGCCCCTCGGGTGTCTGAGCAGTTTAAATCCCCCTCCTCACATACTGGAGAGATGAAGGAGCCAGAAAAGGTGCCCTAAAAATGGTCTGCTTACCCATCCTGACCCGAGTACCACGGCAGATGGAGGCCAAAACACACACCCTCCCACACATGTACAAGAACTTCTGAAGTTGATTCCAATCACATCAGTACAGGGAATGTGCACATACTTATAGACTACCCAAAGTCCAGTAGTTCTGAAAGATAAACAGTTCTTGTTACCAGAGAACTCAGCAGGAATCACATCCAAACAGCGGCTCTGAATAAAACAAGATTGACAAATGGAGGCGAGTCTGAAAAAAGCCTGACTGAAGTCAGAATCAGATACACATTTTTGTGGACTGACCACAGAGAACAGAAATGCTGTGAATCGGATGTTTCACAATCAAAACTAATCTAGTCAAGGAGCTTGCATACATCCCAAAAGGGCTAAACAACAGGCTCCTGACAATACAATTGCCACCTGCAGAAAAGTGTCACAATACCACCATCAGTGCCATGTTCCCACTGCAATAAACCCTGATGAGGTCGAAGAAAAAATTTAGGAAGACCTGGAGACCTTTGTTATCAATGTTCCAAAAGAGGGCAAGCTTATATTTCTGGGTGACTTTAACATTAGAGTAGTCTCAGATCACCAGACATGACAGGAAGTCCTTGGGAGAAATGGAGCAACAAAGGTCACGTACTACTGCAGACTTGTACATGTCATGACCTCATCACCAACATGGTCTTCCATTTACCTAAACACAATAAAACCTTGTGGATGCACCTTTGCAGCAAACATTGCTATTTAATAGACTGTGTGATTGTAAGAAGAAGAGAAAAACAAGATTGAGAGTCACAAAGGCAATATGTGGTACAGAGTGCTGGGCTGATTATAGACTCATTCTCTCCAAGCTAACTATTAGGACAAAAAGACTACCAGAAGAATTCATGTCAACAGATTAGAGTGCTTTTCTGAATAGTTTGCTGCTAACTTGGAGGGAAAGTTGAGACAATACATAGTTGATGACAGTGGAGCAAATCAGAGACAGACAGACAGAGACAGAGAGAGACAGACAGACAAATAAAGCGACAGAGAGAGACAGAGAGAGAGGAAGAGAGACAGAGATAGAGTGACAGAGACAGAGAGAGAAGCACAACATAAAAGAATCTATCCATAGAAAGTTATTGTAGGGACTGTGAAAACCAAGACACAAACTCAGAAGACCACAATGTCAAAATTCTTATGGGTAAAACTCCAAAGATAAACAGGAAGTGATCTCAAGTCTAGAAAGAATCAAATCACACCACTAGGTTCAAAAAGGAGTTTAAAAATCATATAAGAGGAATAAAAAAGATTGGGGAAAGAAATGATAGGAATTCAAGAGGATTATTTTTAAAAAGAGTTCAACAGTTTGAAAAACTATTTAGAATGGAAAAGGAAATACAAAATCTAATAAAGAAAAACAACACCTCACAAGTTACAACTGGGCAAGTGCAAGTCAGTGACTCTATGAGACATCAAGAATCACTCAAGCAAATTCAAAAGAATGAAAAAAAATGGAATAAAATGCAAAATACCTCATGGGAAAAACAACTGATCTGGAAAATAAATCCAAGAGAGTCAGTGTCAAAATCATTAGACTACCTAGTATAATAGAAGCCATAATCAAAAGAAGGACCTAGAGAGCATCTTCCAAGAAATTAAGGAAAACAGCCCTGATATTCTGGAACTAGAGGGCAAAATAGGCATTGAAAGAATCCAATCACCTCAGGAAAGAGATCCTAAAATAAAAATTCCAAGGAACATTATAGAAAGCAGATTTCAAGCTTTCAGAAGAAGACAAGAATTAACCCAAAAAATTTGACCTTCAACAATGACGCAAAAAAAGCATATATAGGTAAAAATGGAAAGGGAAACATAAAGGATTCAATAGAGCTAAACTGTATACATCAATATACATGAAAATTATACTTGTAATTCTCAATAACTGTATCATTAATAGTATAGTTAGAAGAAATATACATAAAGAGCATAGGTAAAAGATGAATTTGAGGGAATAACAAAAATATTAAACAATGAGAAAGAGGAGTACACTGGGTGCAGAAGGAAAAGAGAATGGTATGACTTATTTTACATAAAGAGGTTACAGTGAAGGGAAGATAGAAGGGTGGGAAATAAGCAGTGCTTGAACCTTATTTTCATCTGTATTGACTCAAAACCAAAATAATATGCACAGTCACTTGACTATAGATATCTATCTTCTCCACAGGAAAGAAGGAGATTGAGTAAAAGGAAGAGGAGGAGAATTGATAAAAGGATCAGAGGATATGGGAGACCAAAGCAAAATACTGATGAGGAGGGAAAGGGTGAAAGAAGAAAGGGGACAGAGGAGGAAGAATAGAATGGAAGGAAATAAAGGTAGCATTAATAACTGTGAAGGTGATTTGAATGAACTCTCCCATAAAACAGAAATGGATAGCAGAGTAGATAAAAATATAGAATTCTACAATATGTTCTTTAACAAGAAAAACATGTGAAGCAGAGAAACACACAGAATAAAGGGACTGGAGCAGGATCTATTGTGTTTCAAATGAAGTTTAAAAAAAAGCAAAGGTAGCAATCCTGATCTCAGAAAAAGCAAAAGCAAAAAGAACTAATTAATTGAAATGAAGCATCATTTTGCAAGAAAGTAGCATAGACAATGAAGTAATATCAATACTAAACAAATATGGTGGTATGGCATCCAGATTCTTAAAGGAGAAATGTAGTAACTTATAGGAAAAAATGAAACAATTGTTTTAACCCCTCCTACTTGGCAAAAATAAGATGGAAAGAGTGAGAGTCAAGATGGTACAGCATTATCATAAGTTTCATTTAACCACCAGGACCTTCCCACCTCCTTGGAACCATACACAGAGCCATGAAGAAGATCATGTTATAGTATTAAAGAGAACTCATAGATATGAGCCCTAACTGCAAATAACCCTAAATACAATATTTGGGCTGAGCACACCTAACCATTCCCAGAAAGGTATACCTATGTTCAAATAAGAAGGAGAATTATAAGCCTTCCTATGTTTATATATAGTCTAACATTTGCATTCACCTCTACATATGTCATCACTTACTTAAGTGAGTATATATTCAAATATATATACATACATACATATAAGACATATATATTTTATTATATATATTTTGGATTATGCTATGTGTAATATAAAATATATGTTACACATACATTATATGCATGTATATTCCTAGGACACATGTGTACATATGTGTCATGTGTGTGTCCTAGGATACATGTATCGGACTGTGATCCTGAGTTCAAAATAAATATTGTCATCTTTAAGATAAAAATATAACTACAACAATGGCATATTTATACTATATATAATTCTAAATATGTACATATTTACATGCACATATCTGTGCATATATGGCATATATCTATTTCTGTCTATACCTAGAATATATATTATATATACACACATACACACAGAGATACAGCTTTTCTTTAAGAGATACCATTTGGAATACTCTTTAACACATGGACTCTGGATAACCACCTGATTTGTTAGGGTCTTGAGTCATTACTGAGTACAAAGGATAATAATCATAATAACTGACATATATATAGTGCTCTACACTTGAGTCTCACAACAACTTTGTGAAGTTACTACAGGTATTATTATGCTCATTTTACAGAAAAGAAAACTGAGATTAGTAGAGGCTAAATAACTTGTCTATGGTTGTGCTGTTAGAAAATGTCAACAATGGTATTTGGTCCCCTGACATCAGTCTTACTTCTCTGCCTCTTTCAATTCCAACATAGTGTGGTTTATCTGACATTTCTAAAAACCAAGAAATTTTCTCAGCATCTTTTTACTGGGATATACTTCAAAATATTAAGAATGTTCTTACTGACCAAATCTGCATTTTTTCCTTTTTTTCAGAATACAATTAAAAAGTGTGTAAATACACAACACCTGCATAATTTTTTTTGCTCCCTAACAATTTATAAGCATTTTAAGGTTTGCAAAGCATTTTTCCATTACCCAGCTTCTTAAACTGTGGGCTGGGACCCCATATAGGGTCTCATAACTAATACAGAGGTCATGAAATTGTGATTACCAGTAAATGTTTGATTTGTATACCTACTTTATATTTCTATATACTGGAGTCACATAAAAATAGCTTGGGCAAAAAAGGGTCACAAGTGGAAAAAGTTTAAAAATCTCTGTACAGAAATGTGATGCAGTAGTACAATATTGTTCCCATTTTACAGACAAGAGCATTGAAATTCAGCATGATTGTGCATGGACACATGATGAGTAAGTATCAGAACCAACAACTAACCTCAATAAATTTTCCAGTCCTTATGATGTTACCCACTTAATGTTAAGACAAAATAATGTAGGTCTCTAGGAAAATGATTCACCGGTGTCCTCAGTCCTGATGGCTACCTTATTTAGTGGTTGGAGATTCTAGCTCTTCTTAAATCTTACTCTGATCCTTCATAATGGCATGGAGGTGACAAAGATCCTTTTAGGCTATTCTAGACAAGTACAAACTTTTCCAGGTCCTTCCAAGTGAGCAAAGCTTCAGGTATCAGCCCAGGAAAGATTTCAGCTATTTTTTGGAGAGGTTCATCATCAAATAATGAGTCCCTTTATAGTCATAGTAACACATGAAGACCATCTATCTACAAAGGTGCCAAAGAAATGTAATCTGCATTGCTGAAGGAAGTTCCCATATGGATAAATAATAATAATAATAATAGCTCACAGTTCCATAGAGCCGACACATCATGGATGAAATTAGTGGTCCTCGAGGAACTGAAGAAGTAGGGCTGCCTTGTGCTCAGAATTCTAAGCGCTGTTTTACTAGATACAAGATGTTCTGGATTCAGTGCTGACTCTTGGAAGTAAATGAGGCTAATGGACAAAGAAAAGATGGAGCATGTCCCTGTAGTCAAAGCATGAGCTGGAGGGGCAAGGTAGAGAAGAGAGAAAACTTCTGACTTTGGAGATGAGTTTCTTTCACCCACTGCTAGCAGCAGATCACAGAATGAAATGTCCTTTCTACATCAAGGGTTCTTAACCTTTTCAGTATCATGAATCCCTTTAATAGGCAGATCAAGCATATGGAGCCCTTATCCCAATAATGTTTTTAAAATGTATAAAATAAAATACTTAAGATTATAAAGAAAGACAATTATAATGACATAGAGTTTTCAAAATATATACAAAAACAAATTCCCCACTTCAAGATTCCCTGGATACAGAAAGAAAATTAATATCTAAAGAAGTCATGTTTTATAAAGGAAGAGACAGAAGCATCTTCTGGATAAAGGAATTCAGCTTGGCAGTTTTTGAAAAAGTGGGTCCCTACCTTGCTGACTCTATCTAGAAATTGATGCATAGAAGAAATCTCTCTTTTTTCCAAGGGCATTATCTTTTTTCAGTTGTGTCCAACTCTTACTGGCCCCATTTGGTGTTTTCTTGGTGAAGATTCTGGAGCATCTTCTCCAAATCATTTTATAAATAAAGAATTGAGCCAAATAGGATTAAATGGCTTGCCCAGGGTCACACAGTGTCTAAAGCCAAATTTCAACTCCTGAAGAAAAATCTTCCTGACCTGAGGCCTGGCACTCTATTCACTCACCACCTAGATACATTTTATTTTTTTAGAGATGTGTCAAACTCACCTCTGGTGGGTCCCATGCAGCAGACAAATCTCCCTGAATGTGGCCTAAACCAGATTAAGGTAGAATTGGGAAATGTTTAACAAAACAAATAAAATGCAACATAGGTATTGTTAACTAGTGGTCTTCTAAGTCAATATGCAGCTGCAGAGATCTGTTTCTATTTGAGTTTGATGTTACTATTTTAGAGTATTCCAGGCAAATGCTGGATTATAGCAGGTTTCCATCATTCTAATTCTTTTCTTATGTTTTTTTTTATTTATAAGCATCCAGACAAGTCCAGTAGTTGGAATATGAGAACAGACTAAAAAGAGGGGAGTCTCTAAAAGCACTCCTGTATAGCTTTGAGATTCAATATGATGAATTATTAAATGGACTGCTATTAATGAGTCTCCTATGTTTTCCCTAATGGGAATACTAAATTACACACCCATTTTGAAGCAAAGATAGACTGTCTCCAGAAACAATATAAGTACTTCCCTACATTTGCAAACCAGTGACCTGAAAATAAAAGACAACACAAAGTATTACTGTTCAGAATCAGAGATTAGACTAAGACTTTCCCCCCAGATTCCTCTGTTATGTTTTCCAAACTGAAAAAACCTTTTTAGCTCAGCCTAGATCTATAACATCTTATAACTAAGTTTATTGAACTTAGAGAAGCAGTGTTAATGTGATGGAAAGAGCATTATGGCACTAACAATCCAAAGACCAGGATCTGAGTCCTGATTTCAACACTATCTGTGAAATTCTGAGCAAATCAGTGAACTTCAATTTTCTTCTCTGTAAAATAGGGGTAATAATATTTGCATTAGTTGATCCACTGAGTTACTGTAAACATGAAGCATTCAATAATTGTGAGCTATTATTGTTTTTATTAAAATATTAATGTTATATATTTTACCATGTTTAACATATATTGGATTACTTGCTATCTAGGGTAGGGGTGAGAAAAGTCGGGGAAATTGGAACACAGGATTTTGCAAGGATTAATGTTGAAAAATTATCTATTCATATCTTTTGAAAATTAAAAAGTTTTAATAATTTTTAAATAAAATATTAATGTTATTAATATAATAGGCTATCTCCAGGCATGGAATTCTCTACTTCACATCTTCCTCTTAGAATTCTTAGCTTCCTCCAAGACTTAATTCAAATACCTCTTCTGATCCTCCATCCACCTAGCTGTCAGTCTTCCTCTCAATATTACTTTCAATTTTTTTTTTTGCTGAGGCAATTGGGGTTAAATGACTTGCCCAGGGTCACACAGCCAGAAAAGTGTTAAGTGTCTGAGACCAGATTTGAACTCACATCTTTGTGACTTCAAGGCCAGTGCTCTATCCACTGCACCACTTAGATGACCCTTTCAATTCATTTTAATCCAGGTTATAATTACAAAAAATTTCATTAAACAATTTACAAAGAAAAATGTATAAATACAATTGTATTTACTAGTTCCCCAATAGATTGAAAGCTCCTTAAAGGCAAGGACTGTTTCTTTATTTGTATCTACCCCCAACACCTAGAACAGTGGCTTTTATATAGTAGGCATTTCATAAATGCTTGTTGGATTGAGTAGAATTGAATTGAGCTGAATCAAAATGAACTAAAAATATTAAGTCCAATTCTGTGGCCTTTTTGCCAATTTGTTAGGCAATAAATTTCCTTCCCATTCTCTGAGGTTCTCTGGCTTACTTCCATATGCCCAAGCTCTAATTCCATGTCCACTCCCCACGACCTGTCCATTTAAAATAGACAACGCTTTCTTTATCCTTGGCAGTGTCCATGTGCCATGGACACAGTCTATTTTCTATTGATTTTCCAGGGACAATGTTCCTCCAACACTGTTCTGAAATATCTGAAGACTTTTCCCTTGGAATTCTCCTTTTCCATTGACTTTATCTCTTTCTAAAAGAAACTCATGAGTTTTTGCTACGCTCTTTACCTAGAAGATTTTCTAATCTATCTTTCCACTTTCCATTTTGTGGTTCCATCAGTCTGATTACCTCCAACTACCAGGACTCTGGACTATGAACCATTTTTCTCTTAATATTGTGGTGACACAAACCAGCCCTTTCCACATCCTGTTTGAGTCACATACCACTTTTCCTTTCTACTCATATTTCCCTAAGTCTGGGATATCTCACTACCATGCAGAAGTCTGCAGAAGTCCCTGCAATCTGTCCCCAAGGCAGCAGTATGGGATTTCACTGGGCTCTCATTGTCATTCTGCATCTTTACAAAGATAACGCTGTCTGAAGGACTTGACTCAGACCTGGGAGACTCCAAAGTGTCCTGCTTCTGGGGTAAAAGGGAGGAAGAAAAAGGTTACCAGATGTTAGACAGTGACAGCAAAGCTACCATCAACTCAACTCTTCAACATTACTAGTAACGAAAAAGGAAATCTCCCTTATATTTTTATTTATAATACTTTGTCCTTTGCAATCAATGAATTAATCGACCAATCAAATATTTTATAAGGGTCTTAATATGTTCCGGGTACAAGGAAGAATGTAACAACCCCTACTTACAGAAAGTTTATGCTCTAATGGGAAAGACAAGACATCCATACATAAGTAGCACAAATGAAAATGTTTACAAAAACATTTGCAAAAACAAGGTATCTTGGGAAGGAGAACACTAGCAGCTGAGAATGTCAAGAAAGCTTTCATCTAGAATATGGTACATAAGCTACATCATAAAGAGGGAGACTCTAGGAGGTAGAGGAAAGAAAGCAAAGTATCCCAGGAGAATAAGACAGGTAGTGAAAAGGAACGGGGAAAAGTAATGCTGTGTATGAGAAACAGAGAGGTGGTTGGATCACAAAGTGCCATGGAGATAGTAATATCCATTAAGGCTGAAAGGAGTAGTAAAGGTCTAGTTGTGTAGGATTTTAAAAGTTAAATGAGGGGATTTACCATCCATTACACATGCAAAACGAAGCTCCTGAATAGATTGAGTGGAAAGTCACATGGTTAAATTTGTACTTAGAGAAAATTACTTTGGCTGTTCAACTTGAAATTGAACTCGCATGTCCTTGGTGAGAGAAAAAAGTCTGATTCAACATTTATGTTTTTTCAGGTATTTGGATACAAATTAAGTTGGAGCAAAGTGGAAGTGAGATAAGAAAAACTGAACAATTTGTACATCTCTCCTATAACATATCAAAATTCAGAATTCATATTACCAGGATGTTCTGGTACCGTCAGGCAGAGAGAAAGACAATGGAGAATATAAGCTCTGTGTTAGGTGATGGAAGAGCAATACATGTCTCAGACACAATGCAAAGGAAGATCCACATTTCTCTAGATACCTCCAGAAAATTACTCAACTTAGAAATAAAAAACCTGAAGCAAGAAGATTCAGCTGTGTTCTACTGTGGAGTACCACAAGGGGAAGAAATCTGACTCCAGGCCCAAACCTTGCATGGATTTGAGCAAATGACTCAACAACCTACCATTGATCACCAATATCTTAAATGAAGATTGTCCCTGTCTCCAGTGAAATCATTTCAATAGAATAAAAGTTCCTTGAGGGCAGAGACTGCATTCATCCAATCCTTAGCACAGCACCTGGCATATATTAGTAACTTAATAAAAGCTTTGTGTGACTGATTAAAAACCAAGATAGTTGGCTTGGCTTGTCTCCAGAACAACATATCACTTAGTTCTGCCTAAGTATCCTTGGAATCTAATTTCCTTCCTCAATTACTATTTAACTGGTTCAAACAGCAGAGTGTAAGTGAAAAGAGTAATAAAGTAAGGAGAGCCTGGGATCATATTTTGGTTCTAATGTTTACTAACAATGTGACCTTGGACATTTCACTTCACTTCTCACTTTTTAAACTTAGTTTCATCATCTTGAAGAATAATGGTAACAATACTTGCCTAAACAACCTCACAAAATTGATATGACAAAATAAAAGCACTTAATAAGCCTTAAGTATTGGAGAGCTATAAGTTATATTTTCATGTAAATCAGGATTTTTAACCTTTTTGTGGTGTATACAGATTTTTTGGGTCAGAATGATATTTTAGATGACACAGTAGTTAGAGCACCAGTACTGGAGTCAAGAAGACTCATCACCCTGAGTTCAAATCCAGCCTCAAATACTTACTAGCTTTGTGACCCTGGGCAAGTGATTTAATCATGTTTGTCTCCATTTCCTCATCTATCAAATAGGCTGAAGAAGGAAATGGCAAACCATTCAAAATCTTTGTCAAGAAAACCCCACATGGGTGGCAGCCCTTTTTGTAGTGGCAAGAAACTGGAAATTGAAAAGATGCCCATCAATTGGAGAATGGCTGAATAAATTATGGTATATGAATGTTATGGAATATTATTGTTCTGTAAGAAATGACCAACAGGAGGATTTCAGAGAGGATTGGAGAGACTTGCATGAACTGATGCTGAGTGAAATCAGCAGAACCAGGAGAACATTATACACAGCAACAAGACTATACGATGATCAATTTTGATGGACATGGTTCTCTTCAACAATGATGTGATTCAAACCAGTTGTGCTGCGATGAAGATAGTCATATACATCCAGAGAGAGGCCTGTGGGAACTGAGAGTGAACCACAACACAGCATTTTGGCGCTTTCTGTGAATATTTCCATGCATTTTGTTTTCCTTCTTAGGTTGTTTTTTTCTTCTTCTCTTTCTAGATCTGATGTTTCTTGTGCAGTAAGATAAGTGTATAGATATGTATACATGTAAAAAAAAAGAAAAAGAAAACCCCACATGGGGTCATGGAGAATGGGACATGACTGAAATGACTGAAAAATAAAAACAATTACAAAGGAAAACAAATCCAACATATTTATTTTTTTAAACCAAGTTCACACAAGTCCAAAAAAGTCATGATGGAAATTGCTATCTTCTTCCCAAGAAAGAACCAATGGAGTCTGAATGCAGTTCAAAGCATATTATGCTCACTTTCTTGTGTTTTTTAATATTTCTTTCTTTTTGTTCTGTTTCTTCTCTCTGAACATGACTAATATGGAAATGTTTAACATGATTGCACATGTATACCTTATATCAGATTGTTTGCCATCTTAGGGTGAAGGGAGCGGAGAGAAGAGAAGGACAAAAATTTGGAACTAGTTCATTTTCCCTTTTTTTAAATCTAAATATCTAAATGTTTCCTTTTTATTGGGTTAATTATTCAACTAAAATCTCCTTTCTCTCATCTTCAACTTATTTTGCTTATTAATTTTGGAGTTTATTTTCTGTATCTTTTTTCTGGAAAGGATTTCTTCCCTCATTCTCATAATTATTTCTCCTTCCTTTCTGTCTATTTTAGATTTTATTCATTGGTTCATAACTCTTGTGCTTATTTATTCCTTCTTTAGTCTTTATATTCCAAATGGATTAAGGCTTTCAAGATTCTTATTTTGAGTTTCCTTTTGAGTGCAGCTTTGTTATTGCCATGTAGATTTTGTCATCTGATTTCATTTTTTGTGTTGCCTCACTCTTAGAAATATCAATTCCACAGATGAAAAGAAGGGATAGAAATATTTCTAAATGTTACAAATTTTACTATTTATCCAATTATACCATTCATTACTACTCTTTGCCCTCTTTCATGATCACTTTTTTCCCATTTTCCATAAAATCTCTCTTTGGATCCATTTTCTCCAACTCTTCTGGATGTCATATACCTGTAGGATCTCTGATTCCCCTTTTTCTGAGACAGAATGTATGGAATCACTAAGGACAAAATCTCTACAGATTATACCCATTATAAGGTACCCAATTTAGTGAATATCTCTCTTCCCCTATGGAACTATTCTTCAGTGGAACTCCTTCCCAAATACTGAAAATAAATTTTTCCTTTTTCCCTCTCAGTTCCTTCCTTTGCTTCCTTACCTGTTCTCTTGTAGGCTCTCTTCTTTCTGGAATACTATAGGAGTTATTTTCCCTTTATTGTTAATCTTTGGTTTGATTTGAGTATGTTACATATTCCTCTCTACTTCTTTCTCCTCTCTTCCCTTTTATAGGAGTGTCACATGACTCCTCAGTTTAGTTCCACAAAAAACATTGATTCATCTACAGGCAAGCTATTATGAGATTTAGTCCATAATGTTTCAAGTCTGTTTCTCCACCATTACTTTCAACCATCTCCTTATATACTTTGAAAGAAATCTATTAATAATCTTTCTCTCGTTATTTTTGTTCTTGTTGTTGAGCCCATACATGCCATTACCTTTTTAGATTATTTTTGTTCTTTTTTCTAGGTAACTTATTTTGTTATCTGTCCCTTCATTGGACCCTATATTTATTGACTTTTCTTGTGTTTCTTTATCTGATGTATTTGCAAGCAATTTGTTCAACTCTGGTTTTCTTTTTAGGAATGATTTGAACATCACTGTTTTATTGAATGTCCATATTTTTTCACTAATGAGTAGACTCATATTAGCAAAGTATGTCACCTTGGGTTGTATGTTCTTCTTGTAGTTTTGATAGGTACAAAATAGTCTTGAGCTATTTGAATTTCCTTTCATTTATATTCAAAGTTCTTTTTCTTGCTTGCTTGCTGAATCTGTTCCTTATTGTTAGAATTGTTAATTTGACATACTGAACATTAGTTTGCAAAATTGTCTGCTTTTGACTGTTTATTTCTGTTTCCTTCGGGTGATGTGTGGATTCTTTAAATTGACATTTGTGTTTTATGAAGTCCCGAGCAGTTTTCTTATATTATTGTTTGAATTATGACTTTGGAGGGTTTTGATTCATTGTGTCCTTCTTCAAAATCTATAGTTCTTAAATTGTTTCTATACATACTGTCCCTGAGAGCAATATATTTCACTTCTACAAAGATCATGTTTTCTTTTAATATTATTACTTTCCACTTCTCTTCTTCCACATTGTGCTTCACATCTGTGTGCTTGCATTCTTAATCAGTCCTTCTCTCTTTTATCTGTTTGGTGAATTTTCCACCAAAAACTGGATACAAGTTTTTCTATTCTGATTTTTATTTCTGCTGTACAGGACATAGATTCTGCATTCAAAAGTCTTATTTTTCTTTTCTAAACTTGAAGAGACATCCTTCTGTGGCTCCAATCTCTCTTAGGAATATACAGGATCTTCTGCCTCATTAGGTATTGATTCATTTTCTTTTGTCTTGTAATATTTATTCATAGATATCTGAATTCATTTAGTTAATCTGGAAGTCACAGTCCCTTTTTTTATTAATATCTTCCCTGTTGGCTTATCCCTTTATCTTCAAGGTCTTTATTTGAGTTTTCTCCTGCCCATATCTTAGGTATTTTTGATGTTTTCATTATATGCTCCTATCTCTCACTTTCTGGCTCCTTCCCCTATAAGGATAGTTACTTAAAAGGCTGGACTTCAAAGCTGTCTCAATTTCCTCCCCCACTGGGGAATTAACAATTCATTGGCCAATTTCTCTAATCAAGTGACTTGTAAGAGGATAAAAGTTACTCCAATTTGATATTGGAGCCTTTTCTTCTAGCTTCCTAAAGCTCTATTCTCAGTTCTGTGTCTAAGCACAATTGTAGCACAAAGTTCAACCATACTGCTATTCCAGCCAGAGCAAGCTTCTGCCTTTTGGTTTTCTTTGGTTTGGAGAGTAGAAAGAATGTTGGTTTCTGTTGCAAACCTGTGGATCAGTTTGTACAGCCCTGACAGATCATGATTTTAGGGTAGCTTTTTGGGAGGCTAGGTAGGAGTAATACTTGGCACATGATAAGCATTTAATAAATAAATTGTTCTTGACTAGTTGACAAGGAAGAAAGTGTTATTTGTAAAACACAAAATACCAATAAAAATGTATTTTGAAAAAATAAATGCTGCAGACTGGGTGACAGGGAGAGGTTGCTTTGTCTCTCCAGATTTAATAGCCTTAATACTCATTGTAGAAGTTTAATAGGCTCTTAAGAAATGTCTGTTAACTTGATGAATTAGAAAAGCAAAAAGGAAATCTTCTTTTCCCCCAAGGCTTTGTCCTCTGTATGAAGATTTTGGCTGCCAGTTGCCTAGGTATTATTTTATTTAGGTAAATATGTGGCTTCTTTGACTTCAAGGTCTCATTTCTACAGTCTCCAAAGTGAAAGGAAGGAATTCTTTGGCCAACAATATATAGTTCTTTTTGTTTTCCCTTAATCCACCTCTCTGCCTTCCCTCCACCAGAGATTCAGAATCTCTCTATTGGTCCCCATCACTCAGAAATGAAGAAGATCCTACTTAATTCTGAATCCACTAGGCAAGATCAGAGTTATAGTCATAGACTTAGAGCCAAAACTTAGAAACAATCAAGTCCAAACTCTTCTTTTCACAGATGAAGAAAATGAACCAAAGAGAGTCTCCTTGAATGGTCTCAGAGCTAATAAATATTGCTTTGAAGGAGGATTTGGGTTCCTCACTCCAAGGACAGCACTCTATCTGCCATATCAGGTCATGTCCTAAAAAAAGCAAAAAAAAAGCGGAAAATCATTGATGGGAAACTTGTCTATCTGTTGGTGACTCATTGTTTTCACCAGCTTCCTGATTCCATACACACACACACACACACACACACACACATACATCCTGATGGGCCATCGGAGTACATAGGACATTAAATTCCTGTGGTTCCCAGGTCCCATAAAGCATCTCAAATTCAATTTCCTTTCTAACTCACAGAACAAAAGCTGCTGACTTGAGAGCCAACTCACTAACAGATGTGAATTTTGATTGCCACCTATCTAGCCAGAAAGCAGCCACCAGAGAAAGGCATGAGAATCAGCTTCAGAGTCATTCCCAGCCTTCTGGTTCAATCACCAGTCTAAAAACCTTAATGTGATGGAAAAGAATTGGTGGACTTCACCCCAGAATCTTCAGCAACTTTCCCTTTTCTATTAGGAAATAAAGACCTTATTATCACACTCCCTCTTCAGAGTTAAAGGAATTGTCATAAACTGAGTATTATGCTCTTTAATGTAGTAGGGAAAACCTACAAATTTCTCTTGTACCTGGATTACTGATGCCTTAACTAGGCAGTCTGTTCCAGTGCTCTATCATGGCAAGGAAACAACTTTAAATTCCTGAAATTTATGTCACCAGAACATAACCTATGACATCTTCTGTCATGTTAGAAATACTCCTCACCTTTGCCTCCTGCCTTCTCCAGTTCCTTCAGAACTCACCTCAAATCCAACATTCTGCAGAAAGCTTTTCCTAGTCTTCGGCTCCTTATTCCCACCTCACTGTTAATGACCTCTCTCAGATTGCTTCTTTTTTTACACTGTATATGAAGAGAAAGAAAGGGGAGGAATGAAAGAGGAAAGAAAATGGAGGAGAGAGGGAAGGAGGGAAAGAGGAGGAAAGAAAGGAGAGAGAAAGAAAAAGAGAGAGAAAAACCAATATTGAAAAGAATATTGTTGCCAATTTCACTGGATATGACAGTAGAAATGTCTCTGGGATAATGTCAAGAACAGTTAATCCTATACCTATGACTGCATTTCCAAATGTAGAAAGGATAAGAATTTCCTTCTTCTTCATTCCCTTGAGCTATCTAAAGTGAAAGTAGGAGTGAGAAGTCTACTATGGGAGAATCACTGAAAAGGGTTCCTCTTTCCACTCACCTTTTAATCTTTTATAATCTAATTTCTAACCAAATCACTCAACTGAAACTACAATCTCCAAAATTACCTTTAATCTCTTCTTTCTGAAAGGATATCCTCTTTTCAGTCCTCACCCTTCTTGACCTCCGTGAAGCTTTTGACATGGATAACTACATCATCCAACTGGATAATTTTTCCACTCAGCTTTCAAGATACTATTCTCTCCTATTTTTTCTCCTACCTGGATAATCAGTCACTCCTTCTAAGTATCTTTAGCTGGATTAACATCCATATTCCAGCACCTAATCACAGTTGTAGACCAGAATTCTATCCAGAGCCCTCTTCTTTTCTCACTTCAATATCTTCTCACAGTTTATATGTACATATATGTATATTTTCATGTATGAGAGCATGCATAGGTGTATTGTGTACATGTGTATATAAATGTATATTATTGTATACACACAAACACCTATATATACATTAAGCTATATACTATGAACTAGAAGCACCAAAACATCAATATTCTTAAGAAATTTATCATCTAAGAAAACTGTCCCAAAATGGAATAGGGACACTTTGTGAAGTAATGAATCTCCCATAATAAGAAGCATATGCTGCAAAATGGAAGTCGTTTACACTGAGTTCTTGACTTAACTAGTTAATATCCAGAATCCATCCAAGGTTAAGCTACTATTCAGTAAAGCGCACTTTTTGTGCTTTTGATATTTTTTATTATTTAGCCACAAGAATATTTTCTGGGAAGGAACATTCTGAGTTGATCTAGTCAGTGGAAGGTGGTGAGTGGCAGCATGCCAAGAAATGGCAGATGGAAGAATGGTTTTTGTATTATGGTATATCAGTGTGGATATATTTACAGATACCACAATGACTGAGATAGGAAAATTCTCATTCAAAATTCCCCACCTTTGCTCTAAACATTCGATGAGAAATTTCATGATGATCTTTCGGTAATACTGTAGAGAAAATTTCTGCATTGATTAGACTAAATAATACCCTTCCAAGTTTAAGATTCTTTCATTCCATAAAGCTCATTTCTATTAGAAATTAGAATTTTATAGGCTTTAGTCACAAGGATATGTTCTTGATTGTTGCTTGTTCTTCATTTTTGAAGAGGACCAATGATGATATCTTGACTCATACAAGAATTGGATTTACATAAAAGAGTTGCACAAAGTCTTCACTCTCATTCTCTCTTCCAGTCAGTGAATTCCAGTGGCAAGACAAAAGTCAGGATGACTGGTAATGACTTGGGATGCAATGGATGATTTTGGCATTTTTGATGTTTAACCAAGCTCCACAGTTTCTCAGCTGCCTTCATGATCATTGGAACAAATTGCTCTCATCTGCCTATTCCACCATGTTAAGTCAAACCTGTTAAGTCTTCAAACACTTGGGATAAACACCCCCATAATTCACTGGTAGGTTTGTGCCCTCAACCTGGCTAACCTTTCTGCCTAGATGGTTTGCCGGATGGCTGCCGTGCATTTTCCAGCTTCTTAGAGCCACAGGTGAGAGAGTTCACCAGTGGACACCAAAAGTGGATGAGTCTCTTGATAAAGAGCTTGGCAAACCCCCACAACACAGGTGCTAGTTCTACCTGAATATGCAAATATGCTCTAAAACTACAAAGCACTTTCCACACAAATAAAGTCAGATCTAAATAATTGGAAAAATATCAAGTGCTCTTGGATAGGTCAAGAAAATACAGCAAAGATGACAATACTACCTAAACTAATCTATTTATTTAGTGCTATATCAATCAAACTCCCAAGAAACTATTTTACTGATCTAGAAAAAATAACAACAGAATTCATCTGGAAAAACAAAAGGTCAAGAATTTCAAGAGAATTAATGGGGAAAAAAGCAAATTAAGGTGGCCTAGCTGTACCAGATCTAAAACTATATCATAAAGCAGCAGACATCAAAACCATTTGGTACTGACTGAGAAACAGAGTAGTTGATCAGTAAAATAGGTTAGGTTCAAAGGACAAAATAGTCAATGACTATAGTAATTTAGTGTTTGACAAACCCAAAGACCCCAGCTTTTGGGATAAGAACTCACTATTTGACAAAAACTGCTGGGAAATTTGGAAACTAGTATGGCAGAAACTAGGCATTGACCCACACCTAACACCATATACCAATATAAGGTTGAAATGGATTCATGAACTAGACATAAAGAATGATATTATAAACAAATTAGAAGAATGTAGTATAGTCTACCTCTCACTTCTGTGGAGGAGGAAGAAATTTGTGATCAAAGATTACATTATTGATCACAAAATAGATAATTTTGATTATATTAAGTTAAAAAGTTTTTGTATAAACAAAACTAATGCAGACAAGATTAGAAGGGAAGTAATAAACTAGGAAAACATTTTTACATTCAAAGGTTCTGATAAAGGCCTCTCTTCTAAAATATACAAAGAATTGACTCAAATTTATAAGAATTCAAGCCATTCTCCAATTGATAAATGGTCAAAGGATATGAGCAGACAACTTTCAAATGAAGAAATTGAAACTATTTCTAATCATATGAAAAGGTGTTCCAAATCACTATTGATCAGAGAAATGCAAATTAAGACAACTCTGAGATATCACAACACACCTGCCAGATTGGCTAAAATAACAGGACAAGGTAATGACGAACGTTGGAGGGGATGTGAGAAAACTGGGACACTGATACATTGTTGGTGGAACTGTAAATGGATCCAACCATTCTGGAGAGCAATTTGGAACTATGCTCAAAAAGTTATCAAACTGTGCATACCTTTTGATCCAGCAGTGTTTCTATTGGGCTTATATCCCAAAGAGATCTTAAAGGAGGGAAAGGGATCCACATGTGTAAGAATGTTTGTGGCAGCCCTTTTTGTAGTGGCTAGAAACTGGAAACTGAGTGGATGCCCATCAATTGGAGAGTGGCTGAATAAATTATGGTATATGAATGTTATGGAATATTATTGTTCTGTAAGAAACGATCAGCAGGATGATTTCAGAGAGGCCTGGAGAGACTTGCATGAACTGATGCCAAGTGAAATGAGCAGAACCAGGAGATCATTATACACAGCAACAACAAGACTATATGGTGATCAATTCTGATGGGCACGGTTCTCTTCAACAATGAGATGATTCAAACCAGTTTCCATTGTTCAGTGATGAAGAAAGCCATCTACACCCAGAGAGAGGGATCTGAATATGGACCACAACATAACATTTTCATGCTTTCTGTTAATGGTTGCTTGCATTTTGTTTTGCTCCTCAGGTTTTTTTTCTTTCTAGATCCGGTTTTTCTTGTGTAGCAAGATAACTGTATAGATATGTATACATATATTGAATTTGTCATATATTTTAACAGTTAACATGTATTGGACTACCTGCTATCTGGGGGGAAGGAGGGAAAAATTTGCAACAGAAAGTTTTGCAAGGGTCAATCATGCATATGTTTTGCAAATAAAAAGCTTTAATAATAAAAAAAAAGTTTCCGGGGGGAAAAAAAGAATACAGTTATCAAATTTGTTAGAGACAACTGGGTCTAAGGTAACACAGCTAATAGATATCTGAGTCTGAACTTGAATTCAGATTCCTCTGATACCAAACAGGATAATCAGGAGCAGAATGTCAAGAGAGGGAAAAAAATATTTTAAGAAAAGGATTTTGTATTACTCTATATCATACCCCAGTAATCAGGATCTAATAAGATCTTGTTGAAAAACTGCCAGCTTTTCCTCCCTTTGCAGTTTCTTATCAACAGCAATGTTCTAATGCTATGGCAAAGAAAGCTAGATTTTCCCCAAACACAACTATTCCTTTCTTCTTAAAGCACTTCTTCTGACCTAAGGCATATGGCAGAACCTAATATATTGCTACTATTATGTTGAAAAGTCAAGTCTTCTACCAGGGACAGGTATTTTCCAAGGTACAGGAGATATTTCAAGTAAAAGTTCTCTGAAAACTAATGTTCAGTTCTCCTCTGAGTAATGAGTGGCTGGTGTTAAATAGGATCTCTATGGGCACAGCTCAGTACTGGCATCCAATGCCAGAATACATTTTATTGTTCCAAGTCACCCAGATTACAAAAGAAGAAGAGTAGAACACAATCTAGTGGAATCAGAAAATGTGCCCCAAAAGAAACTCTTCTTTTCACAAAAGTAGGTCTCCCATGTTCCTCTAACAGCTATATCTGGGTCCCTCTTTTATGGTCATCTGATTCACTAGAATAATTTACAGGCATATCTACAAAAGGGAACAAAAGAAATCTCTTCTCTCTTCCCAGAATCCCTTTGGGGAAAAGATCCAACTGAAATTTTTTTTATCATAACCTCATGTAATATGAAAGGTAAATTAAGGAGATAAATAAGTTAAGTATCTCAGCCAGATTTCTTTTGAGCTATTCTCCCTTCAAATTTAAACACAGGCTTAGAGGTATGAATCCTTAAAAAATATTGTTTATTATTCTGATTTAGCAATTAGACAAGACATTCTTAACCTTTTTGTGTCACAGAGGCTCTTGGTGATCTGGTTAAATAGGTGAAGAAAATTATAAATTCATATTAGAGGCTAATGAAAATAGAGATTTGATTTTTTCTCATCTGAGGTCATGGATCCACTTGAAATTTATCCATGTACTCCTCTGTTAGGTCATATTAGGGAATTATAGGGCTCTTCCTTCAGAGGGATAATATTAGACAAGAAATACAGTAAGTGCTCAGTTAAGTCTTCTTTGGAATGATAAAACTCAAGCAGTGGGTGTGGCTGTACCTCGATTTCAGCTCATTCATCCCCTGTGGTTGCCTTAACAAATGATTTTGCAGGCCTTATATGGCCTGCAGGCCAGATGTTCCCTATTCCTGTTCCAGAACAAAACTCATTTAAGAGGTGAGATCTGAGGTAAATGCTGAAGGAAACTATAAATTCTAAAAAGTAGACTTGAGCAAGCATTCAAACTCTGCTGCAAAGAACATCATTCTGATGATGGCCATGTAGCCCAAATTCCAAATATAAGCTTACCTAAACTATTTTATGGGGAATTCAACGTCTTTTAGTTTTGGTTTTGGAATATATTCCATGATAAGAAACTTTTTAAAAGCAATTTTGCTCCCAAATTTTGCTCTGCGTGATACCTGGTACACAGTAAGCTTGAGCTAGCTATCCAATGTTAATACCACTTTTGTATTCCTTTGAACACACTTCTCAAGAAAAAGACAGTTTTTGGTGACAGGCTTGGGGACAGAGAGAAATTATACTGACAAACAGTTTCTTCCCAAAAGTCATAGCACGTCTAATTCATACATGGAAAATAAAGAATTGACACCACTGAAAGTGATCAATACAGATGGCTGTCTGGAAGCCTTTAATGATAGACCTTTCAAAAAGCAAGGAGTGGGATACTTGATGATCTCTACAATCATTTCCAACCTTAAACTTCTAGGACCCAACTAGCCAGGCAGGCAGAGTTAGCTGCTTCAACTCTACGTGGCTATATCAAGTTTATCTTTTACAGTTACACCTGGAGAAATCTGCCTTTAATACAACTGCCACTGAAAACCCTTTGATCTCACCAGAGATTACTTTGAGAAACCACTGTTTGGGGGCATTGTCAGGGACCCTGGGAAGGTTTTTGTAAAGCTCTGTAGCACTGTGATTGGTGGGATACGCACAGTGTTACATCCTCCATAGGGAGCTGTACAAAAAATCAACTTGGGGAAATGGCATTTTCATGGAAAATATTTGACCTAACCACAATGTCCCAGGAAGCAGCCGTACCATGGACCTGCTCCCAGCTGTATATGCCGAGGATGCAACTTCAGGAGAAATTGGACAGAGAAGGATCTCCTTACTCTGCTTATCTGCCCATCAAACTCTACTCTGTTCCAATGGAGTTAGATTGAATGTTTTCTCCCAGACAGGGGAACTATCTTCCTGAACTCAGAGATTCTTTGTCAGTTTGCTGGTTGACAGATCCATGAAAATATCCGTGTCTTTTCTTGTGTCTGTACCTGAGGGAATTGAAGGAAAAATGTCTTGGGAAATAATACCTACAGCTTATGGAAGCAGAGAAAACTGTTGAATATATTATTCCATCTCAGGATAGAACCTTATGGACAGACAGCTGCTTCTAGGAAATCCCAAAGGCATCATCTCAAATTTTTCTCTGGAAATGAGTTCTTGGAGAGAATTGCTTGTCCTAAAATTGGACTTATCAGAAAAACCTGAGTATATGCCCCTCTTTTTCTGACCTGATTATTCATAGTATCCAATTATCTGATATTCCTAATCCTTTGGAATCTAAACTCTTCGAGTTTCCCTGGACAACAGTGACTACTCATGGCAGGCTAGAGGAGGCAGAGAAAGGGGAGACTGCAGAATGGAACATTCATATTTTAGAAAAGTTAAAGGATGTTAACCCTCTCTTGAGCTAATTCTTGTGCCAGTGCAACCGTTGGAACACAAGTGAAGCAATTAGAACAGAGTAACAAGTACTAACTTCTGCTGAGCCTAGGGCCTAGGTCCCATAAAGGATGGGAAATAGAAATTTGGGGAGATTAAAGGCCTTTCTGTCATAGTGTATGCTGCAAAGAAACTGACATTTGGATGGGGAACCCAAATGACTGTGGAGTCAAGTAAGTAGCCATTCTTTCTGCTCACTGTTGTCAGTATGAGGTTTTTCCTAAAGCTTTCGTTGTAGGGATAGTGGGCAAATGTGGGAAATTTAAAAGAGAAAAGGGGAACATGGAGGGAGAAGATTCTGGAGGATGGGAAGAGAAGGGGACTTCTTGGAGACAGAATTCTATCCCAGTGGAAATTTTCATATTAAGTTTCTACAATCATTTGTCAGGCATACTAGGCAGGGAAAGATTCTTATTCAGGCAAGTGTTCAATTAATTGTTTTCCAAAGTCCTTTCAAATATAAAACTCTGATTCTATTAAGGAGATGATGATCTATTGATCCTCCAAGTGAGAAGGACTGACCTAAGATCACACTCAGTATTTAGAGCTCTGGGGAGACCAGAGCAGTTTCAAAAGCAATGTAAAAGGTCAAAGAAAGTTTGATTAAGTTTTTTAACTTCCTGCTCCAGTCAACATACTCTACTTTTTGAACCTTGCCACCCAAAGAAGACAACTCCCAAACAAGAAGAAGCATGGTGAGGTGGATAGGGCAATGGATTTGTAGTCAGGATGGATTTAAATACCACCTGAGACACCTACAGGTTCTAAGATCCTCACAAATAACAATCTCTCTCAGCCTGATTTTCCTTTTCTTTAAAAAAGAGGGAGATTGAATTGACAGTCTCTAAATTTTTCCTCTGTATTTTTGAATATACCTCACAGCAGAATGACTCATGGTCAGTCTCTTTCTCCTAAAAGATAAGAGAGCCCTGAGTGAACCCCAGAACTTGTCCTGAGATAGATCTACTCCTCTGGTCAACCCAAAACTAAAGCAGCATACAAGGTGAGAGCATCAGAGGCTAGGGCCAATTCTTTAGAATATCAAATAAGTAATGTCTCTCCTGCTTCCCAATATCATGTTTGTCTCTCATTGGAGAAAAATGATGGCTCCAGAAAAATGGATTATAGATAGGTATTCCTTCTTGTTTAAGGTGTTGGATAAAGTATGGTCAAAAACTTTAATTGATCTTCCTATTTTCAAATGGGAGATTAAGTTCCAAGCAGAATAAAGCTAATATTTTAAAACTCTTTAAAATTTCTCTATTCTAACCAAGAAAAGTAATTTTATTTTGTTTATCTCCCTTCCAATAAGAGATAATGCAGACTCTTTAATTAATGGTTGCAAAATAAAGATGATAAAGGTCCCACAGTAATTAGGATATCATCTTCTGAAGTCATTTGAAAGACATTTAAATAAAAACAGAATCTTGCTATTTCAAAAAGAATGGAGGGGAACCTTCCTCATTTGGCATAATTTTATGGTATATTTGATTAAGGATCAGAGACTGAACTATCTCCAGTTTTAGAGGCTAACCCTGAGCTCAATGAACTGGGAAAAAGACTCTTCTCTCTCAATTCTACTACTTGTCTACTCAAAAATAATGGGGCGGGGGGGAACCTTACTCAGTGGCACAATTTTTATGATAGATTTGATCAAGCACCAGAGTCTAAATTATCTCCAGTTTTGGAGGCTGGCTATGAACTCAATAAATTGGGGGAAAGACTCTCCTCACTCAATTCTGCTACTTATCTGCTCAAAGAATCACTGATAAAATCATAGATAATACAGAGCATAGGACTAAATAAGAATCATGAAGTATGGATTCTAATAAGGTTAACAATGATCCTTATCTGTCATGGTTGGTGCAGGTATAAAATTAAATATTTGTAAAACATTCACAAATTTTAGAACACTATATAAATGTTATCATTGTTGTTGCTGTTGCTGCTGCTGTTGTGGTTGTTATTAATACCATTGGTGGGGCTTCCTTTAGGCACCAACTAAAATCCTACTTTTTACAGTAAGCCTTTCCCAATCCCTCTTAGTTCTACAGCTCTTCCTTGTTAATTATCTCCTATTAATCCTGTATTCATAGTTTGTTTGTATTTGTTTATTTCCATGGTGTCCAATAGATTGTGAGCTCATTGAGGGCAGGGATCCCCAGCACTTAGTCCAATGTTGGCACTTAATAAATAATAAATAAATGTTTATTGATTGATTATTGGCTAGAGAAGGACAACCAGGATAATAAAGGGACTTTATACTATGCTTACCAGATAATTGGTGTGAAGGAACTTGAAGACTGGGGGGGGGGAGGAAGAAAATCTAAGGGAAATCTGGCAGCTTTCTTCACCTATTTGAAGAGTTGTTATAATGCAGGAAAGTTATTAGAAGCACTGAGAAGACCTAGATTCAAGTCACACCTGTAATTATTTTTATATCTGTGAACTTGAGCAAATTATTTAGCCTCCTTTAGCCTCAGTTTCTTCAACTTCAAAATATACTGAATAAGCTCTGAAGTCCCTTCCAGATCTAGATCTATGACATGACCTATTACACCTAATAGATGGGCCTGTGGCCATGAGACAAAAGTTATAGAAGGGAAGATTTTGGAGCAATCATAAGAAAAATTTCCCCAAAATTAGAGCTGTCCAAATATGAGATGAGTAGTCTTGGTGGAGAAAGAAAAATTCAGAGAATAAGTTTCCTGCCTCTGAAGATCTTTAAATGGAGGCTGAATAATTACTTATCAATGGCATTGCTGAAGAAATTTGTATTCCTTTGCCACTTATCTGCCCATAATTTGGAGGCAAAAATACAGTAGCAGTTGAAGGAATCAACAAAGGTTTTGTATAGAACAAGTGTTCTTAATTTAGGATTCATAGGACTATGGATTGATGTCCATGGACATCATGAATCTGGAAAGGAAAAAATTAACATTTTTCAGTATGATTTTTCTTAAAGTCATATAATCTTGTGAGTCTACAAATACCCATGCATTAAATTATTTGTAACACCATTCCCAATGTTATCATTGACCTTTCCCTACCTCATATATTAAAGTCAATCAGTTACTCAAAACATACTCAAAATGGTACAGTGGAAAGAACAGCAACCTGAGTATCAGGATACCAATCTTGGTTCCAGTCTGTACTCTATAATTAAAGAAGTCTTTGACCTGACCATGGTGAAACCCCTTTATAGGGGTTTTATAGTTTTCCACCTATATATAAAGAAGATATTGGACTAAATGATTTCAGAATTCTATTATTCTAGATGCCTCTCTGAGATTCTTCCAGACTGTAGTAGTAAGAACAGGTTCATTTACAGTAAATTCTTATTAATTTAAAATGCAAGGGACTAAACAAATTGGACTTTGAATCAACCATGCTTTGCTAATATTCTATGTTAATTAAAAAATACTTTACTAGTTGGAGATGAAAATTTTCCAGAATTATATAATCTTTTGGGTAACCCAATATTCAAGCATTAATTAGCCAATAAATTAATGGATTCATTTATAAAACAATATTAATTGCATTAATAATAATACAATTCCAGATCCTTTATCTTCTCCTCTGAATGCCTCTCTCCCAATCCTTTCATCCATTTTCTCCCAATACTCATTTATGGGGATTTTTAAAAAATCCCACAGATCAAGGTCTTCTCAAGTCATTTTCTGCAAATGCTTAGCATCAGGAGACCCTTTCAGAGAGTTAGTCCCACTTCTGGAATACCACTTGTATACCAACACACACACACACACACACACAAACCATCTGGACTCAATTATACAATGGAAAGTTCACTGGCCAAGGAGTCAAGTACTTGATTTTTAGGCTAGGTCTTTTACTTATTAGTGATATGAATGAAACAAGTGGCAACCTCTATAAGCTTAAGTTTCCTTATTTACAAAAGGAGATAATGATATTATATCATATCATATCATGTCATATCATGTCATGTCATGTCATGTCATGTTATGTTATATTATATTATATTACATTACATTACATTACATTACATTATATTATATTATATTATATTATATTATATTATATTATATTATATTATATTATATTATATTATATTATGTTATGTTATATTATGTTATATTACGTTATATTACGTTATATTACGTTATATTACGTTACATTATGTTACATTATATTACATTATATTACAGCAAAATAACCCTGTAACATAGGTCAAAATGCTGGACTTGGAGGTCAGAAAACCTAATTCCAACTCTGCTCCTTAGTATTTGTGTGATGTTAAACAAGTCATATAATTTCTCTGGATCCCAGGTTTGGACTAGCTGGACTCTAAAGTGTCTTTCTAAGTTTCCGTGGATATCTGGGATGCCTTCCAATCTAAATGGATAGTCTTGTAGTAAGAATGAGAATAGGTGTTTTCTGAAAGTCCTTTCCACAAGCAAATCTATTTTTCTGTAATCCTAAGCACTCATTTAGTGATTGTTGAGAGAATAATACAGCAAAATAGATTTGCTATTCTTCATCCACCTCAAGGACTTTGGTCAAAATCACTTTCTTTTCTCTACTTTAAATTTCTTCAACAAACAAACAGAATTCAGGATATACTGAAAAGGAGGCAAATTTTATGTACCAGTAGCCCTTTAATCAGAAAAAGATGTAGAGAATTGACATGGTGAGCATGACAAAAATCATGAGATAATGGAATTAGAAATTTGAGATTGCATCTCTTGGCTGTTCAAAAACTCTTTGTGATGGCAAAGGTCCTCCAGGGGTCATTCAGTCCTGATCTCCATTCCTAAGGAGGAAGTGTATCTCAACCATCCCAGAGAGGTAAGGGCCTGTTCTTTATTCTTAAAGATTTTCAAAGGGGATTCTTCCATAGCCTCACCCAACAAACCATTTCAGTGCCTAAAGCCCCTCATTATTGGAGGCAGTATAGGTCTAGCTCTCCTACTCATAAGCTCAATGACCTCAGTCAAATCAATTCATCTCTCTGAGACTTAGTTTCCTCATCTGAAAAATAAGGAGGTTGGATTAGGTGGTCTCTAAGATTGTTTCCAGCTCTACCAATCTATGTATTCTGTTTTCACTCAACTTAAATCTCTCCTACTGCAATTTAAGACATTTCTTCTTCCTTTAACTTTATTACATATATCACAAAATGTTCTATGTACTTCAAGTTTGCCATCAACTTTCCCTTCCATTCTTCAGATCTAACTACCCAACTCCAAGTCTTTTAACTATTAGAGTGACAAAATATGAAATGCAATTCTCCCAGATCTTTGGATTGAATTTTAATGCAAAATAAAGTGACCTCCAAAGATTGAGGAGATAAGGTGTCAATATAGGTCAAACCAAAAAGAAGTAGGGCAATGAGTGGGTCAGTGATGAAGATGAGGGAACCACCTGCCTGGAAACTCATGTCAGGACAACCCTGCTGACAAAAGGAGAGAAGGTTTGTGTTAGGAACACAAGTTGTATGGTCAAATGCACAGCTGCATTTGAAACAGTTCTAAATATTTTTATGATAACTTTGAAAGAAATTTTTTAAAGACCTTCCTTCCTCGATATACCAATAGAGAAACAAATGAAGAGCCATATATGACAGACAAAGACAGAATCTCCTGCACTCTCCAGTGTGGATTATGTACTGACAATTGGCCTTCAGGATCACCTTTTTCCTCTGAATATTCTCCATTCACCTCCCTTTTCCTTATATTTAACTTTGTTCACCAATCCATTAAGTTGCAGGGGAAAGACAGCTTTGCATCATCATCATCATCACATATATATATATATATAACTATTTAATTTTTGTAAAGTGCTTTGTAAATATTATCTAACTTTATCCTCACAACAATCCTGAGGGGTAAGAGCTATCATTATCCCCATTTTACAGATGAGAAACTGAAGCAGCAGAGACTAAATGATTTGCCCAGGCTCATAAAGCATTAGCTCTCCCAGTGAGTATCTGAGGCAACATTTTGTCCATCCACACAATCACTTAGCTGCCAGTAGAACATAATGCAAAGTATTCTCTACTCAGAGTCAAGAAGTCCTGGGTTCAAATACTGCCTTTGATATTTACTGGTTGCATGACTATGGCTGAGTCACTTAAACTCACTAAGCCTCAGTCTCCTCATCTCTGAAAAGGGTTAGATGAGCTGGCCCTTCCACTGCAAATCCATGATTGCACGATTCTTATTATCAAATTGACATTATATGGCAGCTGATTTGAGAAGGCATGATGTAGAACAGAAACATCAAACACCTGGTCCACAGGCCACATTGCACCCATCATTTTTAATGCAATGGGAACCAGATTAAAATGTAAAATGGGAAGTTTTTAACAAAAATAAATAAAGCAATTCTTAACGAAATGAATAAAAATTCAATAGATAATAGAGAATGTTCATATGTGGATATCTAAATCAATATGAAGCCATAGGGTCCCTTATGGACTATTTAGTGACCTCATTTCTAATTGAATGTGCTAGCATTGATATAGAAGTGCCCTGAGCTGTGAATCAAGATACCTGGATTCATTTCCAATTCCTACAGTAACTAGCTTGGGGACTTTGGTCAAATAACTAAATCACAGATTACTCCTTACTAGGTATCCTTTAAGAAGGAGGAATTAAGAAGTCAGGCCAGACAGGACTAAAAAAGCTGAGGATGGGGAGGTAAGGACAAGAGAGCCTTTCTGCCTGAGTGTTGATGCTAGATCTGCTATGCCAACAAATAAGAAAAGAGAGTTTTTGTGCTGGGAGAAAACACAGTGTACTATGCAACACTCATCTTTGGGTCAGGGACACACCTGGAGGTCCTGCCAAGTAAGTAACTATAACCCTAGGCTCTTTCTAAGATTAAAAATCAGCTTTGTTTCTTCTAGGTACATCTCTTGAATTACTTCTGAGAGACTGATAGACTTCCCCCTGCAACCCTCACATATTCACCCCATCTTACCCTGACTAGTCTCTGTTTCTCTCCCTCTGTCTGTCAAACTTTAGAGGTCCAGTCCAGTGGGCAGTGAACATGCATCTTCAAATGTACTTGTAAGCAGTGATACATAAAAAAGATCCCTGGGATAGGAGACAAGAAATCTGAATTCTAATCTTAATTCTTAAGGTCACTAGCTATAAGGCCTTAAGCAAGTGATTTTTCATCCATAAAATTAAAAGATTGTACGTACACTACAATTTTCTCCAATTCTTTAACAAATTTTTTCAGCTAACTAAATTGCTTGTTATTTAAGTCTATGTCTTCCTTTGGAAGATAATAATATGATGATGATGATAATCTCCTTTGCAAGATATGAATAAGAGTTCACATTCACATAGGGTTTTCCTCCCAACAACACTGGGAAATGGATGGAATAAATACCAATTTCACTATGTTATAGATGAAGAAACTGGAAGCTGAGAGAGATTAAGGGATTGATCCAGAGCCCCATAACTAAAGTGATGGAACAAGACCCAAACTCATGTTTTCTCACTCCAAGAACAGTAATTTTCCACAATATCACATTTGCTTTTGTGTGCTAACATGTAAGCATCATCAGCATTGGAAATGGAAGCTCTTCTCTATATTATAAATTCTTTGGATTCACCTAAATACTCTCATTAACTTTCCTTTCCAGGCTTCTCCCTTCCAAACCTAACTAAACCCAACTCTTTTAAGCATGTTTGAAAGTAGAAAAGTGGGAGGAGGGGGGGGGCGACAAGTGAGCTCAGCTGCCTGGGTACCGTTGCCAGGATAGTTATGATACCAAGAAAAGAGAGGTTTTTGTATTGGGGCCGCAGGCAGTGTGCCACTGATCTTTGGGAAAGGAACCCGCCTGGAGGTCGTGCCAGGTAAGTGATGGTGACATGTTCTTTCCAACAGACCAAGCTGATTTTGTTTCTCCTAAGTATATTTCTTCCAATTCATTCTGCTCTATAATACTTCCTCATCCCTCTTAAACTTATTATTCTCTCTACTTTTCCCCTCTCTCTCTGTCATACTTTAAGGGTTCAGCCGAGCTGGCAGAAATTGTATAAATATGCTAAAATATCTATACTGAGGGAGTGCTTTAAAGTGAAAAGGCACTGAAAGGGGGAGAGAAAGGCCTGGATTCTAATCCCAATTCTGCCACTATCTACCTGTGCAGTTGTATGCAAGTGGCATTCATCTCCATGTCTGTTTACTCATCTGTAAAATAACAAGTTTGCTAAACTTCTTTCCAAATCCATAGACTCTTAGTTAACTCCCTATCCTTTGGAAGATATGAATAAATGAATGAATGAGACATTTACTAAGTATTTACTACGTGCAAAGTCATTGTGCTGTCTGACTGTACAAATAGAAAAGCAATAAAACTTAATAGAAATAGGGCTTCTTGACAATGGCTCTGTGAGAAAGTTTACCTAAATATCATTATTCCCATTTTACATATGAAGAAATTGAAGCTCAGAGAAATTTAGTGACTTGCCCAGGATCACATAGCTAATAAATGTTAGATTTTGGACTAAAAACTAAAGTTTCTGACTCTACCACCAGTAAGTATTTTTTGCTCTTCTATATTCTCTCTCATTTGCTAAACAAGCAGGCACCATCCTCCCTATAATTTACTACTACAAGAAGGAATATTAATAATAAAGAGATCCTTTCTCCACAATAAAATCCCTAAATTCTGCTAAATACTACCATTAACCTTCCTTTCCAGTATTTCTTCTTCCAGATCTAACTAAACCCAACTCCTTTAAACACATGTAAGAGACAGGATGGCATTATAGAGAGAATGATGGGTTTATAATTAGGAAGTCACCCACATGCATTACAATGTCACTAGGGACTGGGTGCAACCTTGAAACTAAATATTTTGTTGTTTCCAGGCCATAAAAACAAAAAAGCAAAAGAATTAGGAAGACAGATTCAGATCCTATCTCTAGCACTTACTACCTCTATAGCTATGGGCATGTCACATAACCTCTCTAAGCCTCAATTTCCCCACCTATAAAATAGAACAATTAATGATTGTAGAACCTCCCCCTCAGGATTCTCATAAGATTCAAATATGATCATGTATATAATGCTTTTTACAAAATTTAATGTACTTTACATTAAAGAGGCAGTACAGTACAGTCAATGCAGACAGCTTCAGTTGGGAAGAACTAACTTGACATTGGCCTCTTACAGCTATTGACTGTATGACCTTGGTTGATCTCCCCATTCCATTCTATCCTCCATTCAGCTGTCAAACTGATTCTCCTAAAGAACAGAACTGATCATTGCACCTCTATCCTCATCCATTCAGTAAAGCCCAGTGGCTCTCTATCACTTCCAGGATTAAAAATAAAATCCTCAATTTGCCTTTTAAAGCCCTTTAAAACTTCTTGCTCCCCTCCACATACTCTTCTTGCTCCCCTCCCCATACTACTCTATGACCCAGTGACACTTGTCTTCCTATGGTTTGTCTTTGGACACGTTCACGGACTGTCCCCCATGCCTAGAATGCTCTCCCTTCTTATCTCTATTTCCTGGCTTCCTTCAAGTCCCAGCTAAAATCAAACTTTCCACAAAAAGTCTTTCCCAATCCTCCCTTATGCCAGTGTCATTATGCTTATTATCTTCCATTCCTCACATAAATAGAGATATCTTCCTTGTGTATACTTGGTTTCAAGTTGTCTTCCAATGAGACTGTGAGCTCTTTGAGAACAAAGGCTGTTATTTGCCTTTCTTTGCATTCCTAGTTTCTGACATATTTGTTGTTGTTATTCAATTGATTCAGTTATGTCCAATTGTCCATGACCCCATTTTGAAGTTTTCTTAGCAAAGTTACTGGAGTGGTTTGCCATTTCCTTCTCCAGATCATTTTACAGATGAGGAAACTGAGGCAACTAGCATTTAGTGACTTGCATAGGGTCACACAGCTAGTGAATGTTTGAAACCAGATTTGAATTCATGAAGATGAGTCTTCCAGTTCCAAACTTGATGCTCTATCTACTGCTTCACTTAGCTGTCTTTCTGATACATAGTAGGTGGTAAATAAGTGCTTATTGACTTGACGTGACTTAGAGCCCCAAATAAATTTATTACTATAAATTGCAGAGTATTTGGCAATCTACATTGATAAAAAGGAATTTCCTCATTTGAAGTTCCATCATCAATGAAGTAGAAGATTAAAATGTGATATATAGTTATAATTATAATAATAATAAATGTCATTTTTATTTCCATTAACCTTTCCACACAAATCTTATTCCCTCTAGCATAGAAAAGCTAGAAAATATGGATAACAATCTTTTCAGATTATATTTGAAAACAAAATAGGTTTCCATTTTCTCATGCTTATTCTTAAAAAGACCTTCCCTAAGGCTGCATGTCAGGAGGTCAAATCAGATAAGACTAAAAACCTGGGGTTAGGGAAATGAAAATCCATCTACCTGGTTGTTGATGCCAGGAGCAACGAGGTTAATAAGAAAAGAAGTGCTAAGAAGTTTAAAAGAAAAAAAGTGCTTCATATTTAACAAATCCACGGATCTCCGGAAAAGGAACCCAACTGGAGGGCATTCCAAGTGACTGTGACTCAGTGTTCCTTTTGAGACTAAAATCTTTCTTTGTTTCTCCTAGGCTTGTCTCTCCAGTTAATTTGGCATTACAGAGAGAATGCTGGGTTTAGAAAGAATGCATAAATAATATCATGATTACCAATCTTACCCTGACTGTTCTTTGTTTCTCTTTTCTGACAAACTTTAGAAGTCCTATCCAATTAGCAGCAAATAAGTGGATTTTAAATATACCTGTAAATGAAATGGTATTGTAGTGTAGAAAGAGCAATGATCAGGGAGACAAGAAGTATGGAATGAATCCTTTACCATCTCAATGAATAGTGCCACTGGGAAATTCTCCAGCAGAATCAAAAAAGACTCTACTCCCCACTAATATGTTATTATGGTCTTGGAAGTCACTTCAACTCTACAGGATTTTTTCTTCATTTTTAAAATATGGAGATTGGTTTAAATAAGCTAAAATGTACCTTCCAGCTCTGGCAGTCAATGAGAGCAAATGAGATTTTAAGGGCAGAGGTCAGAAGGAAAATGAGAGTTAACCAGGGACAGTCCTCCTTTTGTGATGTGGGAAAAGATGGCAGGGTAAAGGTGATACCAAGAAACCCAAGGGATTTTATAAAAATGTTAGCATCCAGATGATACCAGGATTCAAACAAGACACCAACATAAGCGCTTAGATCTCAGAAAGCCCCTAGATCTGCAGTCAGTCCCTTGCCTCCCCTTTTTGAGTTGTATGACCAAACTGATGGAAGACGATGCAGCAAGGGTGTTTTTATAAGGCTTTCAATAGTGCCTATGCTGCACACAGCTCATCTTTGGAAGAGCAACTCAGCTTATTATGGAATCAAGTATCACACATTTCCATTATTCCAGTATTAGAGACAAGACACTAGTCCCTCCATGAAAAAGAGCTTCCCAGAGTCCTAAAAAACTGAAATTCCTTGGGGAGATGAAAAACTCTAAAAGAAAAACCCTTGCCTGCAGAGAGAGTTGATTAAATTCTATAGATTGACCTGTTGAATTTAATTTAAAGAAATGTCATTGTATTTGGCAGGTCTATTCCAGAGTTCAGTGTTGGCAGGCTGGCCCTTTACATCCATTTAAATAAAATCCATTTCTGAATTAGGGTTTCTGGCTGGAGACATTGTGTCCAAGATCCAATGGAAAGGCAATGCCAAAAGTGATAAGGCTTTCTATCCTGCTTAGAAATAGAAAAGTCAAACGCTAAATTAGGAAGCAATGAAAAAAGAAAGAATGGAAAGAAGAAAAAAAGAAAGAGAAAGGATAGATAAACAGAAACAGAGATAGATAGATAGATAGATAGATAGATAGATAGATAGATAGATAGATAGATAGATAGATAGATAGCAACAGAGATGTTTTCTCTTTCAGGTGAAAGGAAAAACATCATGCTATTATCTCTGTGTTTTGTCACAATCCATATAACTATAGAATGTGAAAACTACAAGAAAAAGTAGGAAACAATTTAATCTACCTTCCTTATTATGTAGATAAGGAAACTGAAACCCCAAAATGGAAAATGACTTATCTGAAACCATAACAGCGAGTTAATTGAAGAATTGATTCTCGAACCCAGGTGTCCAGACTCCAGACTGTGTTTTTTTTTCTGAGCATTACTTAAGGCTGCCCTTACACCAAAGCACCTAGACTCAGACTCAAAGACCCCACAAAAATGAGAGATCAGAGCACTGGCCTCCATAGAGCTGTTCATGATAATTAGTCTCTTTTCATATTTCAGAAAACAACAAAAGAGCAGCATCTGCCACAATCAACACTTCAGATCCCTTCAGGCCTAGTCCTTTACCTCTATGAGCCTAGGGGAGTCATCCTAACAGTTTAGCAGCAGGCACCCAACTATTAAACTTATCTTTAGAATAAACTCCAATTTGACTACGCAGGCTAATGATTGCTGATGGCTTGTGGAGGCTCCTGAACCACAGGGGAAGTGTTTAGAGACCTGAGGGAAAAGGAAGAGATGATATTCATTGTGCTAGACAATCCTTGGCAGATTATCCATTATAGCAACCTAACTGTTGGTTCCTCTATTACCTGAGGACCTGTGAATGGTCCACACAAGTAATTGTACTTTAATGCTAAGTCATTTTCAGAGCACGAAGAGTCCAATAAAGTGGGTCTCTCCACTGATCCATAGCTGGTGTAACCCAAGGAAAATGAAGATTCACCATGAAGCATATTTCTGTGGCCAAGCTCACACTGACAGCTTTAGATGGATCCCTATTTCTCTGCAAAGGGAGTTGATTAAACTCTGAAGATAAACCTTTTAGATTTATCTTAAGAAAGTGTTACTGGACTTGGCAGGTCTGTCTCAGAGCATGGTGTTTCAGACAAATCCTTTTCAATTGTAAGGGGAAAAAAATAAATACCTCATTCCTGAAATAGGATTTCTGGCCCAGGACATTATAAACAGGAAAATAGAGCCAAAGGGGCTCAGATTCTCTCCATCATTATTAAATCCCATGAGGGTTTACATAGCCTATTCCCTAAGCTCAGCAAATTCACTGTAGTCACCTTCTGTATTGCTGAGTTTCTCAACTGACACTATGAACTGGGAAGGATGAGGCAGCCATTCAGACTGGTATTCAATAGTCTATCTATTTCTAAATAGGGTTCTTTCAGTGCCTTCATCTCTATTAGCTAAATCTGTTGATCTTCTCTTAAGGAACAGGAGAAAATGCAATGCAAAGGAGAAAGGAAAGAGATAGAAAGAGGTATAGTTAATTGCTATGTGAATATCTGGGACTGGCAAATTGCAGCTGAGGAAAAAAAGTAAATATTTGACCTTTTTGTTTATTTAATTTCCATTTGGAAATATGAACTACTTGTATCAAACATTTAAGTGTATTCCTTCAGAGGATTGGAGAGAGAGAAAAATGATGAAGGCTTCAAGCCCT
Organism: Myrmecobius fasciatus; assembly: GCA_023553655.1. Classification (NCBI taxonomy): domain Eukaryota; kingdom Metazoa; phylum Chordata; class Mammalia; order Dasyuromorphia; family Myrmecobiidae; genus Myrmecobius; species Myrmecobius fasciatus. The sequence continues at coordinate 139,993 of JAJPUD010001554.1, read as the reverse complement.
GCCCAATGGAGCTGATCCACATTACCCAAAGGCACCATCTTCTCCACTTGGTTTTCCACTAGTGGAGACATAAACTTTCTGAAAGAATGGAATATGAGGTAACAAATGTGAAACTGAAAGAGTGTGAAGTCTGTGCTTCTAATCAAATCTCTTGCCCCAGAGATTTGCACAACATATCACCCCTCATTTAACCACCAGCCTCCCCTGCCCAGACACCAATTTTTCAGTAATGGAACAAAGTGTGACTGGAGTGCCCTTTGATGTTCAATTTCCCATATTCATTGAAACCTCATGAGACTTGCATCCAAGTCTAGATGTCAGGAAAATTTTTCTAATACTTTCTAGAAATAGGAATTTTCTCTGCAAGGTATACATGCCACATAGGGATGGAAAGCACTATCCAACAGAGCCAATTTCCTATTTCCTTTCTAGACTCTGAGTTTAGTGGAAAATACCTCACTTGGCCCAATGAATCATAAAACAGATTCAAACCTGTGGTAAGACTGTCTGAGTGATTTGAAGCAGAGGGGGATATTTGCAAGGAAAGTGGGGAGAGATAATTTGTTTCTAATGGAAAAGTCATCTCTATGACCCAGGAAAGAGTCCTGCTCATCAGAGTAAAAAAAATAGGACAAATTTCTAAATCATTCCATCCTTGGCTTTTCAACCATTAAAAATTTTTCTTTTGTCTCCCTTCCAGCTGTATTATCTCTCCTCTGGTATCCATCCCACTAAACTTGCAGATAAATTTCCTATCTTCAGAAGCAACTACAGGGCAAAATGTCACCCTCATCTTGCTCCATTTCTCAGTCTTGCCTTTGTGATTATCTTGATGTAAATTCAATGTTCAGCATCTCTAATGACCTCTGGCACTTAAAATGATGATAGTTTCAAAGGTAAAAGAGAATTCACACAGCCAGCCTGTGGCCTCAGTGAGGGTGACTTTGTAGTTCCCTGACTTGTCTAGTTACTTGATTGAGGCTCCAACTTAGCTGGAGACCTGGTGCAGATGTTCTTGCCCAGGGTCCTAAGTCAGCAGTGGGCTAGTTAGTGCATGGCTGTATAGCAGAGTGCTCCTGGCACACCCGAGCGATGTATTTTGGAAATGGTACAGAGCTGTCAGTAGAGCCTGGTGAGTTACAGTTTTTGTCTATTTCTTAGGTTAATTTCATCTCTCTCAATGGTACCAGTTTCTTTACTTTGGTGGTCAAATTCCTTAGGGAAATGTTACAAAAGATGGCAAGCCGCTAATTTAAAATAGTATAGAACAGGAGACACTAGGTTAGGGGCTTAAAGGACCATCCTTTTGTTTTAGAACTCTTCAGAGCAGCCAGAAAGCACAGACAAAAGGGAGTGTAAGAAGTGTCACTGTTGTCCTGAGGTCAGGACAAAACACACACACACACACCTTAGTTAAAATTCTGCAGAGATTTCCCTCACATGTCCAAATCCCTTTAGCCATGCTGAGCAAGCCTAAAAAATGTGTTCTGTGCTTTAGAGATCTTGCAGAAATATTGTTTGACAAATGTGGTGCATCATATGGAATATAGTGGGGATTTGAAATTGAAGCTACATCCTAAACTTCTTGGTAACTTTGAAATCTTCAGGCACAGTGCTACATAAAACATCCTATATATACTCACTACTATCAGAAATGCAGCAGATATGTTGATATCTAAGCTTCCAGGCAAATAAGGCAAGTTCAAGGTGAAGCATATGCTTATTTGAGTGTTCTGTCTGACAATTTAATCTTAACTCTCAATTGATTGCCATGAAAATGGGAAAGACCAAAAGTAGGATTCTAAGTTCAAAACAAATTGCATTTTTAAACTAGCAAATGTAATTCTATTTGAGGAAAGGGAAGGTGTAGAAGATGAGAAAATTCAAAAGAAATAAATTCAGAGCACATTTCAATTCATTATCATTCAATTTCATTCAATTCAACAAACATTATTATGTGCCACCTATATGCAAGGCACTGTTAAGAACCAGTAATGTTATCAGTGAAAAACAACACAATTCCCTACTTTTAAAGAGTTTGTAATTTAAAAAAGGAAAAAAATACAAAAATAAGTGTAATACATAGTAGTTTATAGAACAGCCCAAAAATGACATGCAACTTCAAATTTCAATTTTTTAAGTATTGTACATGAAGTCAAATAAAATGTGTATTTGAATCCAACCACAGTAATTATTAGCTATGTAACCCTGACCAAGTCACAGAGCCTCAGGTTTTTCCATCTATAAAATGGGGGTAAATAATATTTACACTACTTTCCTTATAAGATTAAAAAGAAAATGTTTTGTAAACTTTAGAATACTAAGAAATGTCACCTATTATTATTGAGGCCAAATGTAACATCTTAACCAGAGATTTTTAACCTGAGGTTCATGAACTTTTTTCTTTGATGTAGTTTGATAACTGCATTTAAATGTCATTGATTTCCTTGGTAATCCTACGCATTTTATGTTATGCATTTAAAATAATTATTCTGAGAAGAATCAATAAGTTTCCACAAACTGACAAAAGGGTCCCTGTCACATACACAAAGAGAACACCAATTTGTGTTTAGGTATTTGAACCATGTTTAACCATATTCTGTTTTTTAGTTTTGTTTTATTTTAACCCAATTAAACAACTTTGCTTAATCAGCAGGATGCCATGTAACTGATTATAAAGATTTTTTTAACTTTGCAGTTGAATATTTGTAAGTTGAAAATTATTCATTAGTCTCAACAATTGAATCAATTATCATTAATTCATTATTGATTAGTCCTGTCATTAATCAAGACAGAAATAATAACAAAATATTCTAGCAAATCAGTATACTATGATCAAATTCAACATGTTGACAGTATTCAAGAGTAGACTATCATTCCCTCAGTTTTTAGTAGCTTCTTCTCATATATATTAGGGCTGTGCAAAAGAGCAGTTCCATTTTTTTTGCTTGACCCCCAAAAGGTAGAATTCAAAGCAATGGGTGGAAATTCCAGAGAGCCAGATTTAAACCTGCCATAAGGAAAATTATCCCTATCATTAGATCTGTCCAAAGGGGGGTTGGATTGTGTTGGGAGATGATGAATTGCCTTTATTAGAGGTCTTCAAGCAAAAGCTGGGTTTGATGTAAAGAGGATTCTTGTTCAGGTACAAGACAAACTAGATGGTCTTTCCAACTCTGTAATTCTGTGGCTTTTCTCCTGAGCTAGAATCAAGAATCTCAGGTCAGAATCCCATAGCTCAAGTCAATGGAATTGTGTTTGACTTCCAAGAACTATAGAATATTCAAGCTTATATGTTCCAACTACTTAGGGAAATGAAATTTTTTTTTATAGATTAGGGAAATGAAAAGAAGGACATTTTCCAAGCTTACAAAAGTAATTAGTAGCAGAGACCAGAGCAGAACCTGGACACCTTATATCCAATTAGATATTCTTTCCTTGGGTCCAAAAGAGGTTTCTGCTTGGTAGCTCCAGCTCAAATAAATCCAGGCACAGTCTCACCAAGCTTATTTACACAGCATAGAAAACCTAAGTTCCTTCAATTCTCCAGCAACTTTTGACCAAAACAGATATAGGAACCTGCATTTTTGTAGCTGTTTAGACTTGAGTCTATGGTGGTAAACGATTTTTCTTTATTAATTCATGAGATCCTTGCTCTAGATCTGAAAGAGAATCCAGAAGTCACATCTCCCTCATTTGGGGATCTAATTTCCCTAGTTGGGATGCTGTACTTCTCTGGCATGGATATGACTATAGTCAAGATAGATTATTAAGGACAAGTCAAGATCTTGGCTGCTGGAATTAATGGAAAAATTATTACAGATAAGGATGCTGAATATCCATAAAAACCAACATAAATATATTTCAGTCCAAGATCAAACTTGGGAGACCAAACTGAAGTATCTCTGCTGAGAAGAAGAGAATATAGAAGGGAAGAGAGAGGGGGTGAGTGAGGAAGGAAAACAGAAAGCCATTTGCCATGTGTGGTTTCCAGCCGTTAATACTGGGTTTGTCAGTTGGTCTCAGCTAAAGCAAGGAAAGGTAAGGGATTTCACATGTAGTACCAGAGTGTTTGAAAGCAGGTGCTAGGAGAGTACAAAAGGAGGGGTATTTGCCCTTTAATGATGAGGAGCTGATGGTATCAAGTTAGGTTTTTGGGAACTTTCCCCTGTGTTCAGTAAAAATAACAGAATCATATCTTTACACTAAAATTTTCAGTGGAAAAATTTCATGACCCGTCTGACAGAGTTAGTTAGGAGCTCATGGTCAAGACCAGAATTCAAGGTCCATATATTAGGAACTCCTTCCCTGACTCAAGTAATACTCTGAACAGTTGGTTCTTAAAAGAAATTCTATACTTAGTATTTAAATGTATTTAAAATGCTGCTCCCTATATTGACTCTTTTCTGATAACCATTTCATTGAATTGGCAGATAAATTTATTATCTTGAGAGCCACTAAAGAGCAAAATGTCACTGCATTTCTTAGCCCTGCTTTTGTGATCCTTTCAATGCAAACTCCATGTTCAGCATCCTTACTGGCTCCTAGCACTTGAAGTGATGGTGGCTTCAAGGGTAAAAGAAAATTCACACAACCAGCCCTTAATCTCAGTGAAGGAGACTTTGTAGTTACTTAACTGAAACTCTGAACTAACAAGGGAATAGCCACATCGCCCTAATTCAGCCCTGGACTTTCTTTCTCTACCCACTCAGCAACCCAATGGCTCTGAGCCATTCTGACCATCACTCTCAGTCAAACTTATCAGCCATAGTCCAGGCTTAAAATGGCACCATCAGCAGAGGGGGTTTTATCCATACTATCCAGTATCCTATAGCTAATTGGCTGCTGCCACAGAGAGAACAAATAAGACTCAGAAGATAATTAGGTATGGTACTGCCAAAGGCAGGATGATGGATGACTCCTATATCCTGTATTCTGTGGCAATAAGAACGACAATGCTGAATCAGGATACTGTGAGTAACATAATCATCCCCTCATTAGCCACATAAACATGACATTGGTAATGATAATAGCTAACATTCATATAATACATCTTTTTTTGCTTCCCTTGCCCATCCTCTCAAGTGTTCAGGAATCAGCAAATAGATAGCAGAGTTTAAAAACAAAAACAGATCATTGGTAGAAAGTTGATCTTTTGAGTTAAAATAGCCATTTCTATCATGATACCTTGGGCAGTCACCTCACAGAGACGGTTGATTATATTTTTCAGAACTCCAAGAACCTTCTAAGCCCTCAGTCTTTATCATGAAAAATGGGACCAATGTTGCATGTCTAGTGAAGGACATCGACCCTAAAAGTGTGGATATACATCTCGATGCAGGCAACAATACAAAAGAAGGAGTGGTCACCACTGCCAATGGGAAGTTCAGCGCTGTCAAGCTTGGCCAATATAAGAGAGATTTGGAACAAATTAACTGTACAGTTTGGCATAACAACACGAAGACTTCTTATAAAAGGCCTTCTGAGGAGAGTTCAGGTATGATCTGAGGCAAACTGGGAATGGGAGAAGAAAAAGAGAAGTTATGGGAGGGAATACTAGCCATCTCCATCCTGTGCTGTGCTGGAAATGGATAGCTAGACAAGAGCTCTAGGCGCAAACATTTTGTGACTGAGTTAAAAGAGTAAGTAATAGGAGGGAAAGCTCAAGTATGTGGCCCCAGAAAACTCACATCACATACATTTCCATTAATTGGGACATTGGAAGGAAATCTTTATAAGATGTGAAAAAAACTAGACATGAAGACTCTAGATTTAAGTCCCATAAATATTGCAATTAGCTGCGATCTTCTCATCTGTAAAAATGGTGGAAATAATGCTCACTCACATCACTGTGAGGAAAATGTTTTGGAAACTATAACGTGTTTTATAAAGGCAAATTATTATTCTCATTTTCCATATGAACTTCCAAAAATCAATCAGTCCTTTCCACATATTTTCCTCTTTGTTATTACCCAAGACTAATGATCTGTGGGCATTGTACAATTTAGACTGGTGCTGACCCCCAACAGGAAGCAACTCAACCTGTCCTAACTATCAGAAACCCACCAGAAATTCCCTCAGAAGTTATGCATTTATGAAGTCATCCAAACAACTTGAGATATTGAAATTATGATTTAAAAGAAAGCATTGGTTCAGAAGTCAGAATAATTAATAACTCACATTTTTAGATTTATAAAGCACTTTCTTCACAATACTGGGAAGTAGATATAAAATTATTAGGCACAGAGTGGTAAAGTGACATACTAGGTCTTCTAATTCCAAATCCAACACTATTATCACTACATCATAATAAATCTTCTAAGTGACTGTGGAGGACTCACTTCATTGTAATTCATCACAACAAATATTTATTAACATATTTTATGCAAGACAATAAATGCACAAGACAATCCTTCACACCAAGGAATTTAGAGTCTACTTTGGGGTTACGATATGACCATGAATGACTATAATTCAAGGTAGAATATCATAGGGTCCAAGAGAACTGCAAAGTATTCTGGAAATTTTGAGAAATGAGTTCACTTAATAATAAATGTTGGAGGGGATGTGGGTCGGAGCTGTGAGCTGATTCAGTCATTTTAGAGAGCAATTTGGTACTATTCCCAAAGGACTATAAAACTGTATACCCTTTGATCCAGTGGTGTCCCCACTGGGTCTGTATCCCAAGGAGATTATAAAAAATGGAAAAGAACTCACCTGTGCAAAAATGTTTGTAACAGTTCTTTTTATAGTAGCAAAGAATTGGAAGTTGAATGGATGCCCATCAATTGGGGAATATCTGAGTAAGTTATAGTATATGAATAGAATGGAATATAAGAAATATAAATTTCTATAAGAAATGATAAGCAGGCTGATTTCAAAAAATCCTAGCAAGACATACATGAACTGATGCTGAGTGAAATGAACAGAATCAGAACATTGTATGCATTAATAGCAAGATTATAGGATTATCAACTAAAATAGACTTAGCTCTTCTCAGCAATACAGTTATCCAACACAATTCCAATAGATTTGGGATGAAAAATGCCATCCACATCCATAGATAAAAGTATGGATACTGAATGCAAATTGGAGCATACTGTTTTCACCTTTTCTTATTTGCTTTTTCTTTCTCATGCTTTTTCCCTTTTGTTCTGTTTTTTTTTCACAACATGAGTAATATGGAAATTTGTTTTTAGAAAAAAAACAGAAATAAGATCACTTTAAGATGGAGAGATAGTGAAAGTTTCAGGAAATAATATCTGAATTGTTCCTTGACGAAAAAGAGGTATTTCAGAAGAGCAAAGGTGAGAAGACAGTGCAGTGCATTACTGTGCAAATGTAAGGAGATATCCAAATGATACTGCAAAACAACTAAAAGTCTGTTTTGTCTGGAATACAGAGTACATGGATGGGATCAACATGAACTAAACATGGAACTAAAAAGCATAGAATGCAAGGCTGTAGAACTTATATTTTTCCTATTGGTAATAGGGAGCCATTGATGATCCAATCATATCTTTGAATTTGAAAGATAATACTGGAAATTGTGGGAAAGATAAATTGGAGGAGAGGAAGACAGGAGTAAAGAGTTCATGAGCTGCAATAAATCAGGCAAAATGAACCTGATCCAAGATGGTGGTAGTGAGTTAAGAAGGGATAAATATGAAATGCATTGTAAACATAGAGTAAGCAGGACTGGCACCAAATTTAAGTTGATAGATGGGAAAGAAAAGAAAGAGTCAAAGAATGAATAAATTAAATTTTTGAGCTTAAATTTCTAAACTGACGATTATACTCTATAAAGAAAGATACAGGTTGTGAGGAGGGGCAGGTTTATGAAGGAAAGAGCAAATTCAGTTTGGGATTTGTTGAGTTTAAAATGCCTATAACAACATCTTATCCATCAAGCAGTTGGTGAAAATGGCACTGATACTTATCTGCATAAAAAATAATAAGTAAAATAATGGGAATGGAACAAATCCCAAAGTGAGAAGAAAAGAATCTTGCAGGGGACATAGACTTAAAGGTCGATAAGACTAGGAGACAGCAAATGACACTCAAAAAAAGCAGTCAGAGAAGTAGAAGAAACAGAAGTATGACAGAAGTCAAAAATGGGTAGGATTTCCAGGAGGAAGAAGAACTCAAGAGTAGTCAATGTTGCAGAAGAATGATGAAAACTGGGGGAAAGGTATTTCATAACTAAAAAGCCAGTGAAGACCTTTGAAAAAGTAACTTCCAACCTTCCTGTGAGTTTGGAAGTCACATTGTCCATGGTTCTTCATGTCTTCACATGTACTGGCTGATATATGGAATACATTCCCTCCTTGCCACCTCTTCTCAGAATCCCTGGATTTCTTCAAGACTCAACTCAGTACCACCTTCAACATAATGTCTTTTCTATTTCTCCTAGCAAGCCACTCCAAGATTACCCTCTGTCTACTCTCTACTTGTCTTATATCTAGCTTGTTCCCTGTCTATTGTACCTCATTGTAAGCTAGATTTTTTCATTCCTTGCCAGCCTCAGTGTTTAGCACAGTGACTGACACATAGAATGAAATGTCATAACTAAAACTCTTTGCAAACTTTAATGTGCTCTATAAATGTCGCTAGTTGCTAGTGGTGATGATAATGATGCTGTTGTCAAGCAATTAATAAAGGCTTTGTTGCTGAGTTGTTTCAGTCATGTCTGACTCTTTGGGGTCTGACAAATTGACTCCATTTGGGGTTTTCTTGGCAAAGATACTAATTATTTGCCATGTCCTTCTTCAGCTCATTTTACAGATGAGAAAGCTGAGATAAACAGGATTAAGTAATTTGCTTAAGGTCATACAGCTAGTGGGTATCTGAGACTAGATTTGAATTACGATCTTTCTCACTCCAAGATCAGCACTTCATCTATCTGCTATCTAGGACCAAATGCTTGTCAACTAATTTATGGAAGGTGAGAAAGTGAAGGCAATAATATAAACTACTTCTTCTAGAAGTTTAGGGATGCAGGTGAGAAAATAGGAAGGTAGCATAGTCAGGGAAAGAATGATTTGGACTAGGACAGAGCTGAGAATTTTTATAGGAGTGATGAAAGGCCAGCAGAGAAGGAGCAACTGAAAATGGATGAGAAAATGATTAATAAAGTGAGCTCCCAAAGGAAGTTCCAAGGGCACTCAACCTCATTAGGTCTTGTTTACCTTGTTTGTAAATTAAGGGACTGGATTAGATGTTGCCTTTGAGCTTTGAATTTCTGTGTTTTCCTTGGCTAGAAGTAGAATACAGAGCCTTTAATTTTTTATTTCATTCTTTCCAGACTTAGAGAAAGACAGTGATCAGGAATTATCTTCCCCAAAGTGCCACAAACCCACAGGTAAGTTTAAGTAAAGAGATTAAAAAGAGGGGCAAAAGAAAATTAAGACCAAAATCTGTAGCTCCTACAGGGAGCGAGAGGGGAACTAAAAACAGCCAAAATTAGAGCTCAACAAAGAAACTTCACCTAAGAAATATGGGAGACTATAGCAATTAATTCCCCACACTTGGTAATACTTCCCAAAATCACTCTGGGTGTGTATATGTGTGTATATATAACTTTTATTGCTAGTATTTATAGGGTGCTTTACAAATATCATCTCATTTGATCTTTACAGCAACCATAGGAAGTAGATGCTATTATCAGCCCCATTTTATAGATGAGGGAATTGAGACAAAGATTAAGTGACTTACCCAGTGTCATACACCTAATAAGGATCTAAAAACATATTTGAATGCAGATCTTCCTGATTCCAAGTCCAATGCTTTAATCACCTAACTGCCTCAAGTTAGCTAGATAGATAGACAGACAGATAGAACCTAACTTTCTGTGTGTGTAATTTTCTAACACAGACTATAAGCTCCTTGCAAGCAAGATCTGCTTCTTTTTCTTTATATCCTCAGCACATAATAGGTACTCAATAAAGGCTTGTCAAATGAATGCTTGTTTAAAAAAATAATGAAAAGAGCACTAATTTTAGGATCAGATGATCTGAATTCAAATCCTGTCTCATGCTATGATTTATGACTGAACAACTCCCTTGACCTTTCCGTGCCTTGGTTTCCTCATCTGTAAAATTAGAGAACTGAACTAGACAAACTGAAATCCTTCCTGAATCTCCAGCCTCTGGCATCCTTTACAGACCTCCTTGGGCTGTCTGTGTGAATTCTAGAGAAACTCTTGATTGGGGTTACCACAGCAGAGACTTGAATCTCAAGAATAAGTGTGATTAGAGGAAGGAAACAAAAGAGTGTTTGGGGCAGAGGAAAGTCGGAGTCACTGTAGAATGCCTTTCTGCAGGCTGGAATCTCATCACCACCAATGCTACTTCCCTTAATTTCCTTCTTCCATAGTGCAAATTGAGAAACTGAACTTGCTGTACATCACTCTGCTGGGGCTCCGTGTGCTGCTCGCCAAGAGCATTGCTGTCAACTTATTCTTGACTATCAAGTGTTTTTTACTGTCAGGTAAGAATAAAATTCAGCCACACTCACTACCCACTTTCTACCCAAATTGAGAGACCCTTGTGGAAGAAACAACATAAGAGTCAGTCAGTTTAATTGCTCACTTCACGTAACATTTGCTTGGGCCAGTGGACCACTGACTCGTGTACATCTTTAACTTCTACTTTTTTGCCTCCAAGGCTCCCAAATTCCTTGCTTCCTTGCCTTCCTTCTGGCATACAAATACTTGACCAAATATCCCTTAAGCCTAGGTCCTATCCCCAGGCTCTCCAGACTTCTGACATGGGAGGCTGTGCTAAACCAATATTTTTTAAATTTCCATCTACACTAAGGGGCTTCCAAAGAACAACTTATTGACACACCATTCTCCTTTACTTGCAGGCTCATCTATCCCAAAGAAATCAGAGAAATCAAGATCTCACTGAGATGTTTTCCCTTGGCTTCCTTTTGCTGTGATGTAAATGACTCTATGGGTGTCTATTTTGACCAGCAGTTTTTTTTAACTGCTTTTCCTTTGGAAAAATTAGACCCAATTCTTTTCAAAGCCAGGTAGAAAGACAGCTCAGGAGGAGGTGGCTGACCATTCCAATTCTTTGTACTCGTATGTTTCTGTAACTTTGAAAAAGGAAATGAAATTGTCTCATCACTTTGACTGTCAGACTTAAACACTTGAAAAAAGTATTTCTCTTCCTTCTGATTTCTGCTACCTCCAGAATTTGAACCAAGGGAAGAGAGAAGAATGGCCTATCTTCTCTGTATTTGTCAGAAGCCACAAAAGAGGTAATGTCAAAAACCTTTTTTTCTAGAACCCTGGAACTAGAAAAGATCCCAGAGCTCATTTCAACCAACCTCTGCTTGCAACATGAATTCAACTTCTCTAAGAAATAACTGTTTAGCCTCTTCTTAAAGCCATCTAACAATGAGGAGCTCATCACCTCACAGGCAGCTCATTAGAGGCAGCATGGAATAATGGAAGGGAAACAGATATTAAGACACTGTTGTTGGAATCAGGAAGAACTGGATTGGAATTCTGACTCAGATACTTAACTAACTATATGACCCTGGACAAAAGTCACATTTAACTTATTTAGGCTTAAGTTTCTTCAGTAAAATGATGAAGTTGGACTCAGTGACCTCCAAGGGCCCTTCCTTTTTTCTATTATTATTACTTAACTTTTGTATACCTCTAATCATTAGGAAGTGTTTATAATGAATTGAAATCTGCCTCGTTCAACCCTTTATCCACTGTTCCCCACAGCTCTTTCCAAAGGGGCTAAAAAATTAATTTCATCTCTTTTCAATATAACTATTTTCCTCAAATAGTTTAATATACTTATAGTTCCCCTTGCCTCCAAGTTTCTTCTTCTCTATGATAAATATCCTCAATTTCTTCAACTAATTTTTGTATGACCTCGTTTATAGTCTACTTGTATTTTGCAGCTTTCTTTGTTTTCTCTGAGTTTAATACAGTGCTTGGGATAGAGTTGATGCTTAATAAAGTTGTTGACTTGACTTGTTGATTCCATTTTACTAGTCACCTTCCTCTGGGAATGTTCCACTTTGTCTATATCCCTCAAGGGCAGAGTTTCATATAATATAATAAAATCTCCTATTCTGAACACTGTATGTATATCCATTAGTGTAGCCCAAATCAATATTACCTGGTTTGAGTGTCACATCACTGCTGAATAATATTGAGCCTACAACCCACCAAATTCTTCTTTCTCTCCTAAGACCTTTCAATTTACTTAGCTTTTCTCAGACAAAATGACATCACGCCTCCTCTGAACATATTACAGATTCAACAAAAAGCTTAGGCAGACATTTACTTTAGTGTTTCCAAAGAGAGACTGATGCATGAAGGAGAGAGAAGTGTCTTACTTCCCAGAGCTTAGTTAACTCAGAATAGACATGAAGGTCACGACGTTCGGTCCTGAGTTTCCCTCATTAGAGGCAAATTCACCGACATTCTCCCTGACTACCTCTGCTCTGATGACAGCTACTCAGGCTAGATCCTCATCCAACAAGGACTCTGAGCCCGGAGATGATTTGCGAGAAGATGGGTCCTGATTCTTTTGCTTAAGGTACCAGTGCATCTTCTGGGGGTTCTCAAAGACGCCCACCATCTCCACTCCCATGTACTAAATGGGGTTTGGGGTTTCCTGCCTCCTGGGGCTCTAGTCATTTACGGACAAAGGACTGCGTGGACCTCGAAGCTTCAGCTCACCACCAGTCAGGCTGGATCGGAGCTGAGTGGCCCAAGGTCACCCCACAGCTTCCGGACACCCAGCCCCCAGGTTTCCTCCTGGTAACAGCAATAGCAAGATCACTAGATGTGACTCACAAGTGGCTGTTTCCCCTGCCTCAGCAAGTTTGCAGATCTTTCCGGTCTTAACCACTCTGACATCAGAGTCTCGGAGACTGGGGGTCATGGCAGGGCTAGTGGGAAAGAAAAATTATCTGGTTATCAGTAAGAGGTAGCCATATAAGGTCATTTTCTTACTGAGCGGCTAGACTCCAGATCAGGTCTAAACAGCCAAAACAAATTAATCAGGGGAACTCAAAACTGTCCAGAACAGTGGTTCTTAACTGAAAATCCACAAAGGATCAGGGATAAATTTTAGGAGGTCTGGGAATATGAATAAGGAAAAACCTTATTTCACTAATCTTTGGGGAGGGATTAATCCTAGGTATTTTGTTTTATTTTATGTATTAAAATCATTATTCTGAGAAGGGCTCCATAGGTTTTATCAGACTGCTAGAGGAATGCCTAATATAAGAAAAGTTAAAAATTAAGTCTCTAATACAAATCATTCAGGCCCAGACAACTCAATTACCTCACTAGGGTTCTGCCTTGCCTGCATCTTCTAAAATATATGTATATCTGTTGTAGTTGTGGGCAGCTAGTGGAGAGATGTCAGGCCTGCAAATATAACTCCTCTTCCTGAGTTTAAATCCAACCTCAGACACTTACTAGCCGAGAGCAATGGCAAACTGCTCTCTTTTTTAATTTATTTTTTATTAAAACTTTTTATTTACAAAACATATGCTTGGATAATTTTTCAACACTGACCCTTGCAAAGCCTTTTGTTCCAAATTTTGCCCTCCTTCCCCCACCCTCTCCCCTAGAAGGCAGGTAGTTCAATACATGTTAAATATGTTACAGTATATGTTAAACCCAACATATGTATACATAGTTAATCAGTTATCTTGCTGCACAAGAAAAATCAGCTCAAGAAGGAAAAAAACAGAAAAGAAAACAAAATGCAAGCAAACAACATCAGAAAGAGTGAAAATGCTATGTTGCGGTCCACACCTCTCTCTGGCTCTCTTTTCATCACTGAACAACTGGAACTGGTTTGAATCATCTCATTGTTGAAGAGCTGCTCTAATATCTTTATCAAGAAAATTCCAAATGGGATCATAAAAAATCAGACGTAACTGAAAATAATTGAACCCATAATGGTTGTAGTAGCAGCAAGAGCAGCAAGAACCAATATTTAGATAGCACCCAAAGTTTGATAAATACTTTACCCATCTTAGTTCATTTAATCCTAACAACCACCATGTGAGGTAGACACTTTAAGTGTCATTATCCCCACTTTACAGATAAGGACACCTTTCCCAATAGTGCTAGGAGATAGGGTTTATAGGAAGGTAGGTAGATAGTCAGAGTATATAATATCATTTTTTTCATTTGGTTGGGGTGAGGGAAGAGGGACACAGTGATGCAAAGAAAGGCTTTCTAACTTGCATGAAGTCACAGTAAGACAAGAATATGAAAATCCAGCTATCAAAAGTCCCAACCTTGAGTTCTTTTCACTACAATAAGTCCCCTCCCTAAAATGATGATAGAGCTTGGCCATAACTGTCCTAAACTGAATAATTAATTTTACTGCTCTGTGGTTCATCTCAACTATCAGACCTGGCTTTGATTTTTCAGAAAAGCTCCCTCCTATGTAACAAGCTTTTAAGTTCTTATAAGTTACAGTAGGGCCCTTCCTAGATTGAGAAAGTTATCCTTTACCCTAAAATTGGTCAGCAAGCTAGTATTTCTTAAGTATCAACTACGTGCCAAGGACTGGGAAATGTAAAGAAAGGCAACACATGGTCCCTGGGCTCAAGAAGCTTATAATCAAATGCAGTGGTTTTCAAACATTTTGGTCTCAGGATTCCTTTACAATCTTTAAAATTGTTTATGATCCCAAAGAGATTTTGTTTAGATGAGTTATAGCAACTGATTTTTGCTATGTTAGAAATTAAAACTAATACCATTTTTAAATGTTTGTTCATTTCAAAATAACAATAATAAATCTATTATACGTTAACATAAAAACATTTACAAAAAATCATTTTCAAAATAGTGAGAAGAGTGGACACAATTTTACATATTTTGGCAATCTCCTTAATATCATGCTTAATGGAAGACATTTGAATTCTAATACATGCTTCTGCATTCAGCAGTTATATGTTGTTTTGATTGAAATATATGTAGAAAATCAGAGCCCATACCTGTGTAAATGGGAAAAGAGAGGAGTATTTAAAAGCTAAATAACATCTTTGATTTGTTATGAAAATAGAAAGTCTCAGGGACTCCCAAAGGTCCACAGTCTACAATTTGAGATAATGTACCATTCCTACAGATAAGAGCCTATCCTGTGTTAAAGGCCTCCAAGCAAAAAGAAATCATATAATATCTGTCAATAACCTATTCTGAAATCTAGCAAGTTCTTCCATTAAGCCTCCATGAAATTTTGTTATCTAGAGATAAGAAAAATAATAAAATAGGTATTTATGTAGTTCTATAAGATTTACAAAGCAATATATATAAACATATATTTATATACAATATCTGTGTATGTATTCTCATTTAAGCTTCACAACAACACTGAGCTAGGAGGTAGCTGCCACAGGTATTTTTGTCCCCAATGAAGACACTGAGTCTCATTTTTGCCTATGATCATGCTGCTAGTAATTCCAGGGACAAAATTAAAATTCAGATCTTCCTGAAACTAAATTCAGTCATCTACCACCTAGAATCCTTAAAAAAAAAATCTGATTGGAGAGGGTAAAGGGTGGACATGTCATAGCTCCTCACAGACCCTCCAGTTAAGTAAGGACCCAGTGCAGTCAGCCAGTCATTATCCACCCAGCTGCTAGTTGACAAGTCTGTCCTTCCTATTCTCATTCTCACTTTTCTGCTTCTTTCTATCTATTATCTCCTCCATTAGACTGTAAGCTCTTTGAGGGCAGGGGCTGTCTTTTGCCTTTTTTTGGTATACATAGTGCTTAGCATCATCCCTGACACATATTAAATGCTTAATAAATGTTTATTGATTGATTGATTCCCCCTTCCAGAAATCAACCTTTAAAATATTTGCAGGCAACTACAATGCCTACCTCAAGTTTTCATTTCTCCATTCCCTATTCCTTTAACCAGTCCTTGCCTGAAACTGATTCAAGCGTCCTTGCCAAATTAACCTGGATACACTGGATGCATCATCTTCTGGCTGCACTTCAGTTTTTCAATATCTCTCCTAAAATGAAATGCCTAAAGAGGAAAGGTTGGTGAAAGAACAAAATACTTTCTGCTGAAGTCGTGACTCATTTCTTTATTAGGTCTTCATAGACAGGCTTCTAAGTCACCTTGGATGTCAAGAGGATGCAAAGAATTCTGAGAGCATCCTCACCTTGCCTGTATCTAGGAAGGGCTTATTGGAGAGAAAAAGAGTGAACAGCCCTGGAACATCTGGGGCCCCTAGTACCCCTGGAGGATTCATTTGGGTCTGAGTTCCTGTTCTAGCCTGAGGCTGTAAGTGATAGATGAAGGTCAGGGAGCATGTCAGTTCTGACATCAGATCATAGAAAAGGTGATTCATGGTGCACAGTTGGTTGTCAGCTTAGACCAGAGAACATTGAGGAGTTAGCAACTAACTTACTGGCATGTTTTACTTTTAGATCCCTTGTTTGCAAGCACTCCCATCATGCTCCTAATCAAACTTAGGCAAGGGTCAGACTTCCAGAAGAACCAGTGTCACTGTAAAGAGACCCAAACCTCAAAGTCTGGGTATATCAGGGGGGTAAGCTCTATTTTTATTACAAGATATGATTTGAAGAAGTTGGGCAAAGGACAGTATTCCTCTGCCTTTCAAGCAATCTTTTCCCTTTCTTATTATTAAGGAGAGTATTAATGAAAAATGAGAAGCACTAGTCTGTATCACAAACTATTTGAACTAGCCTTGGGAATTGCAGTTTGTTGTGTTTAAGGAGGGAGAACAGGTCTTTGCTCATCTGTGTTAGCCTTGGGGACTTGGGAGAGAATGAGCCTGTTCTTTCTTTATGAGTTCTTTCTCTTTCTCTTGCAAAAGAAAGGCAAAAGGAGAAAAAACCAAAGAAATAAGACCTGCTTGCTCATTGATACAGAAGCAGAGACTGGCTTAAAGATGGAGTCACTAGTGTTAAAAGGGAATATATAGAACCACCTTTGCTTTGCCTCCATAGGTATATAAATGGAGATTCTTCCATATTTCAAAGCTTTATACTATATTTAACAATGTTAATAGTGCTGACAATAGACACTATTAGCCCACAGTCCATGGATACATGTCTCCTCTCCTCTTCTGTCAACAGTCAGAATATAGTTCATTTTCTCCATAAAATCTAGTAGTCATAGGTCAAGAATTCATTATTTCTGTTTAAATCTCTCTGGACCTCAATTTTCTCAGCTGCAAAATGGAAAAGTTGCACTCAATATTTTTTAAGGTCCTTTCTGTTTCTATCCTTCAATGAATATAGAATCCAAGGACCTGAGGCTTAAGTCCTGGGTCTGCCACTTTCCACCTATGTGACTTTGGACAAGCCATTTGAGCTCTCTGGACCTCATTTTCTTTATATGCCAAATAGGTGATTGGACTCCAAATCTAACAGTCTATAATTCTAGTTTATTACTGCCCCATCAGCTCTTCAGGACAAAGAATGAAAGCATAGTGTCCCCTAGAGGCAGAATATAACTGCAATTATAATTTAGCTTCATATCCATTTTTTCCTTCTCTTTTTGGGCCATGTACCTCATTTTGCAGTAAGAAATTGAGACCAAAGAGGTCATAGTTCTTACCAAAGAAAAATAATTGGTCAACAATAGAATCAAAATTTGAGTGTAATTCCTCTGATTCCAAATTTAACACTTTTGAATCACTGATTTTTACTCAGTCCTCTCAAGGTGAGAGAACAGGAGAGAGGGAAAATGGAGACTTAAAAACTAAGGAAGAGTAATGTCAACAAATGCTTTTAAGAAAAAACTGAGTACTTTGTGAGTATGTTACTAAATCTGGCCTCAGAGCGCAATTGAGAAAATTTCACTTTCCTACTTTTACTGCACAGGTAGGGGATCAT
The DNA here is from genome assembly GCA_023553655.1 of Myrmecobius fasciatus. Classification (NCBI taxonomy): domain Eukaryota; kingdom Metazoa; phylum Chordata; class Mammalia; order Dasyuromorphia; family Myrmecobiidae; genus Myrmecobius; species Myrmecobius fasciatus. Next base: position 122,116 of record JAJPUD010001554.1, on the reverse strand, counting down.
GAGTGTGTAATATTTCATACACTGTCAGACATAGTCAATATGTTAATTTTATTGAGCTGCTTTTTTTCCTCTTTCTTTTATAATTTCTGCTTCAAGGAATGGCTCATTGGATAAGAAAGGAGAGAAGGATGTATTGGGAAATTAATATGCTATTAAAACAAAAGCTCAATTAAAAATAAGGTAAAATAATTTTAAAGGGTTTTTTTAAGTTTATCTTATGATTCAAGAGTCACCTCAGGTCAAAAAAGTTCAGTCAACTTTTCTGGTACTAAGTGCCTCCATGTTTGGCTAGGCTGGCCCCTAGCTATCCAAAAAACTCCATATCAGAACCAAACTTTCCAATTTGGTAAGATTTTCCAGTGTTCCCATCCATTGCTATAGCCTTCAAGAATCCAGTCCAAGTGTTACATTTGTATTTCTGAGATATTAAAATATCCACAGGAAAGCCTCTAGCACTTTAGGTAGAGGATTAACTGAAACACCAGAAAAATCACACAGAATTAAAAGACATAAAAGGATTGTGCTCTATACTAGAGAAAGTGTACCCACTCTAATGAGATTATGGGTCTATCTATCTAGGCATGCCCATTTCATTTTTTCTTTAGAAAAAAAATAGATTCTAACTTCTACTCCTAGCAAAGTAGAGAAAATGCTAATAGGACAGAAATGAAAAGAAGACAAAGGATTTCAAAAGACTATTTCTGGGTAATATGGGGCCAACTAGGCAGCACAGTGGATAGAGTATTGGATATGGAGTCAGGAAGAGGAATTTAAATCTAGCCTCGGATACTTACTGCCTGGGTGATTCTGAGCAAGTAACTTAAGTCTGTTTGCCTCAATTTCCTCATCTGTAAAATTAAAGATTATAAGTCAGAGGCTAGACTAGATGCCATTCCCTTTGAGGTACTAGTTTTCCTCATTTGGAGTAAGTTTGAGCTCCTCTCTGAGTGACAGGGAATATATAGTTCTGATCAGGGTCAGTAGGGGTTTATATATAGCTCTCCGAGACACCTGCACCTCCATGCAAAAGGCACAGTAATAAGCACTACCATCTTCAGGATCTACCTCAAGGACCACCAGTTAAAAGTTTTTTGGATGTTATCAGGATGTAACAGGAAAAGGTCCATTTACAATGTCATATCCATGCTAGATAAACTGGATGGAAGAGTTAGACCGCACTTAATACCAGCATCAATGTGGATTTTTAAACTGTCTCATAACTGCAGAACAGAGTCACTTTGTTGCCTAATACTATATGAAGGACTCTAGATCACTTGGTCATACCTGAGGCTTTCTTCTGTGACTTGACAGAAGAGAAAAGTTGAGAGGAAAATGTAAATTTCCTGAAGTATCAAGGCACCAGGAAACTCTCTGTTCCAAGCAAAAAACAGATCAGTTCAGTGAATCATGAGCCAAACCCAGCTCCTAGAAGTACTCAGGGAAGAAAAGCAAAAGAAATAGGCAAAAGAACAATCCAACGATGAGAATTGAGCTGGAAAGAAAGGTTAACATCGGTTGAGTGAAGCTGGATAGAAAAGAAGAACAAAAAGAAGGAGGAGGTGATAGAGAAAAAAGGAAGAAGAAGAAGAGAAAAAAGAGGAAGAGAAAACACAGGAAGAAGAAGAGAAGGATGAGGAGAACAAGAATAAGAAGGGGAAAGAAGGAGAAGGAGGGAAAGAGGAAGGAAGAAAAGGGGGAGGAGGAGAAAAAACAGGAAAAGAAAGAGGAGATAGGAGGAAGAAGAAGAGGAGGAGGAAGAAAAAGAAGAGGAGGAGAAGGAGGAAAAAAAGAGGAGGAAGAGGAAGAAGAGGAGGAGGAGGAAGAAGAGGAAGAGGAAGAGAAGAAGGAGGAGGAGGAGGAAGTCAAAGGCTGGCAGCATAGAAGAAGAAAAAAGGCAATGGGGGCAAAGAGGCAAAAGGAATGTATACATATAAATTTATTCACAAAGTAAAACAAAACTTAAGGCCAAGATCAAAGGCATTTCCCTTCCCTAAGTCAGTATCAAGGATGAATAACAAGGCAGAACTCCTGAGAACCGCTACCAGCCCAAGTCAGCTTCTGACAGGAAGCTGATGGCACTTTAGGAGCCCTGACAGGCACTTGGCACAATCTGTAAGTAACTGCATGAATAAGATGCCCTAAACCAATGAAAGCTCCTTTTTCCAGGAAAAGAAGTAACCATCCGAACTCAAGGCAAAGATTCAGAGATGACCTTTCCCCCCTAGAGATGCAAAAAAGCAGCAGATTTATCCTGTGGTATTACCTGGTACTGTTGGGGTATTTTTTAATGTACAAGCTAAAGTCAGAAGACCTGGCTCAAATTCCAGCTCTCTGCAAATGTTCCACGGACATCAGTTTCTTCAGAAATCAAAGATTTGAGAGGGCTGGACTGGATGCCTTCTAAAGTCCTTTGCACTCTAAATCTGTTGTCTTTTGATCTTTCTGTTATTGTGGAAGATTTAAAAGGCATATGAGGCACAGTAGAGAGAAGCTGGCATTAGAGTGAAGACCTGGATTTAAATCCAGTTTTGATGCACACTGGTTGAGGGATCCTGGACAAAGACACTTAGTGTTCTCAGGTAACTCAAGACGAGTCTGGATTGCATCACAGGTAACAGATCTAAATTGTCAGAGGAAATTTCCTCTCTGATAGCTCCCACCCACAAAGAAATCACAAATCTAGTCCCCCAAAAAATAAAGTAATTGCAGGTAGTGGTTTTGAAAGAAGGGATAGAAATAAAAAAAATAGAAAGTTTAAAAAAACAGAGGAAATGATAAAGGGGGCAACAAATGAAGGGAAGAATGGGACAGAGAGGTCGAGGAAATGAAAGAAAAGAAGAATAGAATGGAAGAAAGCTGAAAGAGTTGGAAGGGGATGGAGAGTCAGTTTCATTTCTAGCATGGGTACCGCAAGGCCAGCTGCAGAAACTCCTCCTTTATAAAATGTCTGGACTAAGCATTTTCGTCCTTTCTGTCTCTCCACAAATTATCCCCTGGGTTGGCCCACCCTGACCAAAGTAATATCCTATGGAGGCAGATCCTCACTCTTGTTCTATAGAGCAGAGACCCAACATTTGGGGGTGGGATGGACCCTGTTAGCCATCTGTAAAAGAAAAACGAGGGCATCATCTCTCCAGCCGAAGGGGCTTCTCAGCACCTGAAGAACCAAGCCCACCACACTGCAAAGCATGAGCCCACACTGAAGCAAGCATAGCAAGCCGGGATGGCTTCTTTTCTGCCTTCACCCTCTCTGGTTTGCCTATTAGTGAACCCTTGCAAGCAGCTTAAAACCCAGGCCTCCTCTGGGGCCTTGCTGTGAACCCTGGTCTGGTCTCATTTTCTTTCTTAGCCACTGAGCCATCCAGCTGCCTCTAAGGCAAACAGGATTGAGTGACTTGCTCAGGATCTCACCAGCAGTAAGGATCTGAAGCCAGATTTAAACTCGGTCTTCTTGAGCCCACGGGCTGATGTTCTATTCACTGAGCCATCCAGTTGCCTCTTCTGGGCACAAAGGAAGGGCTTAATAAACATTTGCCTTCTTTTCTTCCCAAACCAGGAAAAATTCAAATCAGCCCCTGTAGCTGCTGTTAGGAGCACACACATACATCCCTCCAGTGGCCTGGGCTAATAAACCACAATTGTCAGGTGGCTGCAAACTGCTCCTTGTTCTGAGCACTGCCCAGAGCTAAGCAACCATTCTCCCTGGAGATCAGCACCAAAAGCCCAGTTACATTCTCAGATTTTGTTGGTAGAAGCACACATTTGCCACCCAAGCAACTGTGTTTATAGATCAGGAATAAAGATTTTGTTTTTCCTATCAGGGGCCACAGGCACACAGAAACAAATCAATTAAAGTTAAGTGTGATTTCATTTATTGGTTTTTTCCCCCTCAGAGAGCATGTAATGCAACTGCTTTTTAAATGAATTATTAAATTAATAAATCATTGCATAAAATGTTGCTCAATGTATAAATACAGGTTGTTTTGTTTGGTGTGGTTCTAAATGAGAGGTAGTATGGCATAATGAAGAGTACTCTGCATTTGGAGTTGAGATCTGAATTCAAATCCTATCTCTCACCCTGAATAGCAGTGTGACTGACAGTAAGACTTCTCTATAGATCATCTGTAAAATGGGGCTAATAATATTACAGCTACCTACCTACCAGGGTTATTGTAAGAAAAAATGCATCATAAAATTTAAAGGACTATATAAATTTGAGTTATTACCTGCCTCATAGGGATTTGTAAGGAAATTGCTTTGTAGGTCTTAAAGCATTAGACAAATGGAAATCATTATCTAAAAATAAACTTCATTTTCCTATTGTGACCAGTTAAAGGAGAAATAGGAGGAGAGGGATTGGTATACATAGAGAAAGAGGGAAAAACTAGAAGCACACTGATCATCAGGAAATGATCAGTCAGTTTTTATTCCTTAGTTCAGATGGATAGCGAGCACCTTACAATATTCAAGGCTTTTTCACTGTTTTTATCAGGAAATCCTTAAGGTTTTTTTTTTTTGGGGGGGGATGCTGAATTTGGAGTCAGAGGATCTGGGTTCAAATTCTGACTGCCATTTACCTTGATATTTACCCTTGGATAACCTTGAATAACTTACTTCATTTCTCTGGACCTTAGTTATCTCACCTGTAAAATTGTTATACAAAGCAATTACTGAAGTCCTTTTTACCTCTAAATCTATGAACCTACAAATTCTTCCTCAGGTTGCCTACCCAGATCCAAATGATATCATATGGACAGAATGAACTCCATCCAGAGTTAGGAGCTAGATCCACATCCTTGCTAAGTACAAACTGTTAAAAATACTCTAGGAAATTACTACAGATGGATTCAGGAAAGACTAAGGAAGCACATGAATAGAAGAGGAGAATGGAAAGCATCCTCCAACTACCACTAGTAGTAGTAGTAGTAGTAGTAGTAGTAGTAGTAGTGTTGGTAGTAGTACTAGTGGTAGTAA